>JARQST010000741.1:48182-158436 GCA_030142225.1 Pachycephus smyrnensis
AAGTACATACGGAGTACAAACGAATAGAAAAAAAAAAAATTTATTTTTTTAAAATGGGGCTCCAGGTTCACACAGGTGGGGCACTCGACTCCCATACTCAGCCATCCTGGTCCTCGCGTGTCCTTCGTCCTTTCGTCATTTCTTCATTTTGTCTTTAAATCCAGGACAACATCGTTCGACCTCCTTTGGTAGAAAATTCCCCTATACCCATTTCTGACACCAATTTTAGAATCTATGGGACATTTTTGGGATAGGGGACCGGGTATCGAACCTGGGTCTTTAGCTTTACGAAAATACTCTAGCCACTAAGCTATCCAAGGCAGAAATAATTAATTCGCGAGAACAGAAATTCGATTAAATATTGCAACTGATTGGTGCACTTTATTTCATTGAGTCGCAAACTATCATTTTGGTTTAAATGTAAAGTAACGGAATCGTCATCAAAGAAATGTATTTATTTCAAGTAATTCTTTTCTCAGTCTACGTACGCCCTAATGCTTTACTTGAAAATAATTATCCGCTATCTTCCACATCTTCCGTTATCTATACCGCGAGTGTGTCTTCTACAGATATGCATACCAGCATATATATATATTGAGTCCTTAAATGTTTTTTTTGGACTAAATTACACGAAAAGCACGCACCTCGCGGCATTGCATCATCGCAGGGCCGTCTCACGCGAAAACAGGTTCCCCTCGTTACGTTCTCATTATTAATAACGTTACCCAGACAATTTCGCAGCGACGTGGTAAAACCGTCAAAAAAAACATTCACTCCCATCCTTACGCAACTCCGTATCACCACGCACGCCACGACGTATCATACCGCATTCATTTTTACATTGCGTGTAAAATCGCCAAAAAAAAGTCGAAAGGTTTAAAAAAAATTTCACCTGCACCATCAAAACTTTCTGCGACTCCATTAACGTCCGTATAGTCGTCAAATTGACTTGCGCGCCACATTAACGTATTTGATACACACTGAGCACGTTAGCTGCGTTAAATCATGCATTACGTGTTACGCAAGTAACGTATACACCAAACAGATACACGAAAATCGCATACACGACTCCATTGGCAGTTCATTGAAAATACGATTCCAAATAATGATTCATAGATTTCACCACAGCATCTTCTGCCGTATGCAGATCACGTATAAGGTTCTTAATTAATTCCTCATAATCTACAGGTGTATATATATATATATTTATTTTCTATCTAATTAATAGTTCAGTAGCCAACTAATTAAGCAGCATCCTCAACTAACGTTACTATCACACCGTCTCGAGTGCCCCCACCTGTTTGTTATCACCTTTTGCTACTCATCCCCTCGAGCAGATCTCCAGGAGGTTCTCGATCCTTCCAAGCTATATCCATCCTGATCATCAGCATCTTCCTAGGCTACTAATCCTACCTAATCCTTATCAGTGGCTCTACCGAGGTCTATCCGTCGGTGTAAAATACTTTTCATCCCATATTCACACTCGTCATTCCTTCGTCCTCGTCCTCGACTTCGGCGTCCCTCCTGCAGACTTCTTCGTACCGACAGGTTGTCGTCGTCTGACTATTTACTGTGGGCGGAAAGGCGCGTGCTGCTCCTTTCACACATGTCGGACTGTACGTCCTGCCGTGAGGCTAGTAGACGATCTAATTTCGGTTGCTTCCTGAAGCGATTTGCCAGTCCTGTGGGTACGGCTTGTATAGTTGCTACTATAGTATAGCGATAGTACTGGTATAGTTGCTACTATAGTATAGCAATAGTACTGGTATAGTTGCTACTATAGTATAGCGATAGTACTGGTATAGTTGCTACTATAGTATAGCGATAGTACTGGTATAGTTGCTACTATAGTATAGCAATAGTACTGGTATAGTTGCTACTATAGTATAGCGATAGTACTGGTATAGTTGCTACTATAGTATAGCAATAATACTGGTATACATAGTTGATGACGGTCAACGCTATATAGCCAATGATAGTTTAGCTGCTGATACTTTTTCTAGTTTCTTCTTTTTTTTCTGGATGACTTGTACGAATAATTTATGTATAGTGCAACAAGGTGGTGCATCTGTCATAAATAATGACGTGTTTGTACAGGTTAATTAAGGGATATAGGCAAAGGTTAGGTTCATTGAAGAAGGTTTATTTTGGTTTATATACATTTATTGGTTTTCGTCATACTCATCGCTCTATGCGATTTCTTGACTCTTGGCATGGTCATTAAAATCGTATAAAGCTTTGACATCAGTAATGAGTCAATGGGCAGTTACGATATAACATTCTGTCCTGGACTTTTCCGACGCATTTGCATGACTCTTATCCACAGGAAAGATTGTCCTGTTCCACGGAGAGATTTTGCGACGAAATCATTAAGACAGAGTCAGTTCAGACCTCAAGAACCACATACGCACTTACGTCACTATTATCCATATCAGTTTAATTACTCATTTTCCCAATACCCTACATTACCATCAAGTCTGAAGCAATTTTGAATTTTTTTTTACTCCAAGATATCCCAGAAGAGACAGTCGGAGATACAAGTTTTTCCAGTAACGTCTGAACCAAGTGAAATACACTGCTACTATGCTATACTATATCATACCATACCAGACTATAGTGTGTAATAGTAGGCCGGGCGCTGGCCTATATGCATTCGCGGTGGTATATGCGGTAGCTACAAAAGCAGGGTGTGTAGAGCGAAGGAGAGAGAAAATACGGGGAACAGAACTGGGAAGGTAGAGTCGAGTTCACTGGGGGCTGATGGGGGTGTGGTGCGTGAAGCGTCGGCGGCAGCGTCGACGGCGTCGGTGGGTGGCTGCCTGGTGGTGGCTGGGGAGGCGAGGCGCTCGTCGGCATCTATCGACCCACCCGGTGCGGAGCCCACCGCCCTGGAAGGTTACGGTCTGAATCGAGGCGCGTATTTCCACTCGCATCGACGGCCTCTCCTCGTCGTCCTGACACACACGAACCATCTCTCTGGCTCCCGCGAATCTCTTTCCTTTGCGCTCCTGCTCTCTTTCTCTCTCTCTCTCTCTCTCTCTCTGGCTCTCCTCTCTCTCTCTCTCTCTCTCTCTCTCGTTCACGGTGTATTCTTACTCCTTCCATTCTCTTGGTAGTCACACGTGTACGGCTTCGGAACACAGTTAACCCGTGTTCCTAAATCGTGTATGTATATATATATATATATACTATCTGGTACAGTCTGTCCACGTTTACCTGCACCGATCTCTCATTCATTAACTCTTCTCCTCTTGGTCGACGATCTTCTTGTACTGAGCGTGACTGCTTCCCTGTATACTCTCGGTTGGCTTGGTCGATGAAAGCGTACTACTACGCTGCACGGTTTACCCCGCGTGTCATTCACTAAATATTGTAAAAGACTCGGGCGGCCCTGAATGCACGTGTCTACCACAATGTAACCGTGGACTTTGGTGGCTGCGGGGTCGTCGGATTGAATCTGCTCTACGGGATGCTTCTACCCTTGCATGACCGACTCCCTGTCTTTCTCTCTCTCTATCTCTCTCTCACTCGTGTATACTTACTGTTTGCCTTCCGTACGTTAGTTCTTTGGCGATTAAACGAAATTATAAGGGGATCGTGAAAATTTCTCAGGTTCACGTACATACGAGTCTTCTCGTTTTATTATTTATTGGTAGGACCTGTACTTTTTTTAGATGTAGCTTATAATTTTTTTTTCAATAACTTTATAACACGGGGATGTATTATTATTTTATTGGCGTTCAATATGGCGGTAGGAGTGGGGGGAAGCACTGTGGCTTACACGATATCGCCTGTAGGTTGTTTTCGAAATTTTCTATGTATTCGTCTTTGACGTTTCGTTATTTTTTTTTTGTTCTGCATACGTTATACCCTCTCTTTTGCGATATTAATCTGACGTTGAATTAAATGCAGATAGGGATACTCGTATGCGGGATTGTGTATCCTCGCGCGATATGATACGATACGGTGCCGCGCTATCGTTCAATGTCGTAGCGCGATATAAAAAGGCAAAATTAGCATCGGCGCGACGTCGCCTCGTTCGCAAAATGCAAATCGGCAATAGCAAATAAGTGCCGGTTCGCGGTATTGTCTTTATGGTGACCCCGTTTAACTGTCACTTGGCGCGAGAATTCGTCGTGAGAAAATTATGGTTTTACCACAGTATAGTTTTGGCATATACGCATATACGTATGTACGTGTAAACGGGCGATATATGTAATCTTTCGGTTACGTAATACGCAGATGCGCGATATACGATATATCATGAAAAAATCGTAATCGATAATCTATCGTATCCGCGGAGTTATCCGTATTACGTGAATTTATCTCGGGTCTGCATACACGGAGTCTCGGTCTGCGTCGACGGAGGTCGAAGAGTATCGGGAGCATCCTCGTGCTTTTCTTAGCGTAAAATCTGCGGATTTCCTATGAATCATCTGCAGGCTGGGGCCGACCGCAGTCAGTCGTGCATTTAACGGTGGACCGAAGGCTGCGACGAGATAAAGAGACAAGGACTGAGAGGCGAGATGTCTCTGGAGGGAATAAAAAGGAAAAAGAAAAAGAAAAAGAGGTTATATAGAAGCAACAATAACGAAAGTATAAAGAAAACAAACTGCAATGCATATCCTCCCGTGTGTTTGTTCAGCTACGGTCCAATGCAAATTAACCCTTGTGCACTTTATTACCGATGACGTCACTCGATGCATATGCACCCTGATAGAGACTAGTAATCCGGTAACGACGAAACGTCGCGAACGCTTCGTCGTTGGGTATCGGCCTTGTCACGCGAATCTTAACGCAGTCTCATGTAAGTTTGCCCGTTCAAATGATTTCTGGGAATATTCACGGAAAAGTTGACAATACTTGTTTGGTTATCCTCACGCGGGTACCGTTGGTACCGGCTATGGCGCGAGAGACCAGTGGTACAGTGCATGATGGGTAATACGATCTTGGAGTAAATAGTGTTTGAAGGAAAGGAAATAGAGAAAAAAACGAGAGAGAGAGAATCCTATCGCAAAAAGTTGTCGTTGTTGTTGCCGTTGGATAGGAAGGATCGCGGGTTGGGAACGGAAAAGAGACCAGAGGGTCAAAGATGGCGGTTTTGGGGGAGAGTGAAAGAAGGGAACCCCAGGAGAGTGTCGAGATGAGAGAGAGAGAGGACTTTGGGAAGCTAGTGGGTGGTTGGGAGATGAGGGAAAGAGAGAGAGAGAAAGAGAGAATTAGAGTGGGAGGGAACAAGTGAGAGAGAGTGAGAGGGAACTCTGATCCCTCGTGTGTGCGAACGTTGGATTCGCGCGTGGTATGACGCTATGGCAGGCACGCAGCGCAGCCTGCGGCCGCTTTCATTCATGCTTTTCGAGGACGGAGGTGATCCGTCGCCGCCGCGACGCCGCCTGCGCTGCGCACGTTCACGTATATATATATATGTGTGTGTATATATATATTAGACGGCGTCGGCGCGTAGCAACGCCGGCCACGGCATCGCGACGTTCCCGTTGCTGCGGACACGCGCGACGCCCTATAAACGAACGTCTACTGTCCTATTCTACGTTTATTTATTTAATTTCTTTCTCTCTTCTCTCTCGCTCTCGCATGCTATTCTGTCAAATCTTCATTCTTATCATTGACTCTTGTCGTACCTTCTTCGTTGTGCTTTTACGAATTTTGAAGCAACAATTTTTTTAACGAACTAAAGGACGTTGTCTGTATATGGTAATTTAATATGACAGTTTTTTGGATTAAAAAAATGTTTTGGCTAAGTTCTGACTAATTAGCATTTTACTTAGCTCTCGCGCTAATTGATGCTACTCAAGCACGGTTACTCGCCAACGGGCTGGTTCTTGCTATCAAGTGGTTGCTTTCCGTCTTGACGATCCTACGAAAAATGCTCAGAGGGAACCGATCGTACCGCGCTGTTTGGAACACAAGGATGGCCGCCGCCTTTCGAGCTGGTTGGCTGGGCGTGAGAGGCGATGCCATTCCGTAGCTCGTGCCGCCGTAGTAGACTCTTCTGTAAATTCAATATCGTATCCCGGAGGAAAGGACTCCAGGAGGTCGCGTACGAGTCCTGTCGCGAGATCAGACTCTTGTATGGGCCTGAATATGGAGATGATCTAATAATTGATGATCATTCGAACGACTGGCATTTTCGAATTCAACGTGTCTTCGGAACGTTCGACTTATTTCGGGTGGGACGATGAGGAGCGGCGGGAATGTTTCCTGAAATTTAAATGCAAATCACACGGGAAATGAGATATAGCGGCTCACGTCTCTTTGGGCTTATTTACTTGGCGCACTCCGCATCGGCTTCCTCCACGAGTTTCGCTCCTATACCGGAGATCGTTGGCTGGTTTGGTTATTCGTCATTTCTTTTCTTTCGACAACTCCACTCCCAAGTGCATCCGAACTTCTAATTGACGTAATTTTATCTCACGTTCATATACGTATGTTAAGTTTTGAAAATTCTTGTATAAAAAATTGATTTTCGGTAAGAACGAATTTTTTGTTTGTTTTATACGGTCTTTGCGGTTTCCTTATTTCTTTATTTTTTTTCTCTTACGGTGATTTCCCGTCATTTAATCAAGCGCGGTGATTTTTCGCTATTTTTATCAACCGCATGATGAGCAGTCGTTTGATTATCGTAAAGGCGGCGTGTAGCTTCCGGTATCTTTTATTTAATTTGGCGCACGTGCAACTGCATCTTAGCCGTGACAGAACGAGCCCATTTAACCCGGCAGATGCAATCGCTACTGAAACGATCTGCAAACCATCGTGAAATTGCGCGACAACGAGATACGCCATTAACGATATCATTACGGGTACTTTCCAAATCCAAAATCCGCCTTGTCCCAGCGATTCCCTACGGAGTTTGTTTTTCTTGAAATATAGTTTTTTCGCACAATCCTTCAATCGATAAATCGTTTGGACAATGCAGATCTGTTTTGAGAATAATTGATTGGACAAAACAAACTTGGAATTGGATATTACCAAGATCATGCATCTTATCTCGCGTACCTTTCGTTGTCTAATCAAACGCGTCTTCAGGTCGTTAGAAAGGCGCGAAACGAATTGTTTTGTTCTAGAAAAAAGAAATAGGTATAAGTCGCGCGACATTTACCGCCTTAAGACGAACCCTGTATGGACAGCAATGGCCAATTACTGTTAACACCGTAATCGCTCCTTTATGCTGGATATGAATGGTATGGCTCTGGGCTTATTAACACATTCGCTGGCAGGGATTTAAATTGGTGCTACTCTTTAAATGCCGTAGCTTTTTAAAGTACTATCTGGTTGGCGCAACGTCTCATAAAATAATTAAGGTTAAGTCATTTATTACTAAGACGTGCGTTTAGCTGCTGGGGATTATACGTAATTAGTGTCATACATTTTGCATTAATACATAACAAGTGTAGAGTAGGTAAATTGAACAAAAAGCAGAGAGCTATAATAATATTAATAACATACGGTAACAATTGTCACAGCTGATGACTGATAATGCTCCTTGACGATTAAAAAAAAATTGATCACTCGGTTGCAGGCACTGGCGAATCGGGCAAATCTACGTTCATCAAGCAGATGAGAATTATCCATGGATCTGGATATTCGGACGAGGATAAGAGAGGGTTCATCAAGCTGGTTTACCAAAATATTTTCATGGCGATGCAGTCCATGATACGGGCAATGGACCTCCTCAAGATTCAGTATGCGGAGTCTGCGAATATAGTCAGTATAGAATTTTATGCTCGTTCGTTCAATCCTATATGCTTAAGGCAATCCAATTGACACTTATTCTCTCTTTGTACTTGATTTAGGAAAAGGCAGAGCTTATACGAAGTGTGGACTTCGAAACAGTCACGACATTCGAAAGCCCGTACGTAGAGGCCATAAAAGACTTGTGGGCAGACGCTGGTATTCAGGAATGCTACGACCGTCGGCGGGAGTACCAGTTGACAGATTCTGCCAAATAGTAAGTACACCTTTGTCGTCACTCGTGACGCGCTTTAATGAGGACTGTCAAGGAAGATTGGCCCGAGAGAGACTGTCAATGAAGATTGTTGGCCCGAGAGAGAGTCAAGAGGAGGAATGCTCTCTTTGGCAGTGTTCAATTCTCATGAAATTGTCATAACCGTGATTAAACATTCTTTCACAGGATTAAAGAAAGCATTGAGCTCTTTTACACAGGTCAAGTTTGGGTATATCTTTTGGTATATTTGATCATGGACAAATTTTGAGCTGCCCATTGTTACGGAGTACCATGTAAAGTTGGCATTGTTCGTTACATTGTTTCCGAACGACTCTGCTATTCGTTTTTCGATTGTTTCTTTTTTTTCTGTTTGTCCGGAATCACTCGTGCTGGACCTCACGAGATCCCAGCGCGATGCGGAATATTGATAAGCGATTTTTGCAGCTACCTGATGGAAATAGATCGAGTGGCGGCACCAAACTACCTCCCAACAGAACAGGACATTCTTCGCGTGAGAGTGCCCACCACTGGTATAATTGAATATCCTTTTGACTTGGAAGAGATCCGGTTTAGGTATGTCTGAGAGCACGAAGAGAGGAAGAAAAGCTGCCTGCTCCTGTGAACCACTTGCATCCGGCTCTCTGCATCGTGTCTGCATCTCTATTGTGACTCACTGTTACTAATTTTCATCACCGTGTATGACCGTCCACTATTTGTATCCTCGAGTTATTTTATTTTTTTCTCACCAAGTCCACGAGCTTATTCCAAATTCTAGGGATTACGTTGCTCCGAGTCGCGTACTCGTGGTACGTTCGAGTTTTTCGTCAGAGATAATCATAAGAAATTGTATCTCTTGGTTAACCAGCCAGCGCAATCTCTGGTCTTTGGAATACAGCGAATTCTTACAGGCGACGCGAACGATGCAGCATGCGTGTACCGTTATCGTTATTTTTCTATTTCAAATAATCACCCTTAATATTTGCATGGCATGCACTATCAAGACTGTGGCTTGGTTTGTTTTGCAGTTATCTTAGTGACCTAGAACGTATTGAAAAGCCTGACTTCCTCCCTACCGAGCAAGACATTCTTCGGGCTCGAGCTCCCACTACCGGCATTATAGAATACCCGTTTGATCTGGACTCCATCATATTTAGGTACTAACACACACACACACACTTTATACTTTATGTAATATCTATATTTTATATATTTTTTTTTATTTAACACTTTAACGTACTTCACTAATTCGTGGTGACGGATGGAAGTCAGATTTTTGTTTATTTTGTAATGGGACGTAAAGATATTATTCATCTACGATCTTTTCTATTTATTTGGTACGGTCTCATTACTGTGGAATGGAGCATTAAGTGTTTGGGGCATTATTAGATGGAAAAAAATTTATGATAGACATAAGCATGTTTACTTCCCAGTTTTTTTGACTTGCGTATTCATGTCGCGTGTCGATGCACAATAGCAAATTTTGCTACGCATTACAGTCATATGGCAGCGGATTGTGGAAAATTATTATTTTTTTATTCTTGATTCATCTTATACTGAATGTCTTGTTAATCACGTCTATTATGCTGATTCGGTTATTCTTCCATTTTGATTTTGCGAATGACAGTTTCCGAAGCCTTTTTGACAATATTTCGTTACTGCGTTTAAGCACGATTTACGTTCGTTGCATCTGGCTGTCCAAAAAATAATTGCTGTAGCACAAGCGCTGTATGCATATCGAATATTAAAGTTTTCTTTGAATGCTCCGTTTTCTTTGGTATCGATGAATATATTTATTACGTAGAAACTTTGGGAAGAAACGCATGAATATTCGTGTACCACCAATTAATTGTATGTACTTGCTAAAAAGAATTTTACAAAGCTATATTTCAACGTAGAGACTAGTCGAATGACCTGTTA
Organism: Pachycephus smyrnensis; assembly: GCA_030142225.1. Taxonomy (NCBI): domain Eukaryota; kingdom Metazoa; phylum Arthropoda; class Insecta; order Hymenoptera; family Cephidae; genus Pachycephus; species Pachycephus smyrnensis. Next base: position 58,063 of record JARQST010000741.1, read on the forward strand.
ATTTTTCAATCAATTAGTATCAATGGTTCAGTGATTATGTAATTTCATTGTGTACCAGCTTCTGTCAGATATAAATTAAAGAGAAGTAACAGTCTATCTATAAAGATAGTTAATTATCACTTTCACTGACAGATCGCAGATAATGTAAATAGTCGATGTTAAAAACGCGAAAACTGTTTGAGTCGATGCACGTTTTAAAGTTCAATATTTTTCTCACGACAATCTATGGTAATGCTGATTCAATTAATATTTGCAGGATGGTAGACGTCGGCGGACAGAGATCAGAAAGAAGAAAATGGATCCATTGTTTCGAAAACGTTACTTCCATCATATTTTTAGTAGCTTTAAGTGAATACGATCAAATTCTATTTGAGTCGGAAAACGAGGTACGTCACTTCTATTGTCATTGTTACGAATTCGATTAATTCGAAAGATATCAATAACTGACGTGCATACCCTTTAATACTTTCAGAATCGAATGGAGGAAAGTAAGGCGCTATTCAAGACGATCATAACATATCCCTGGTTCCAGCACTCCTCCGTTATTCTGTTCCTAAACAAGAAAGATCTGCTCGAGGAGAAGATAATGTACTCTCATCTCGTCGACTATTTTCCCGAGTACGACGGTAAGTCTAGATGCGTCTAATTCAAGGAAAAATATATTCCTAAGGATAATAATGGCGTCTCGTACTGCGTCGTTTCTGTACAATAACAAAGCAAAGGTTTTCCAAGGTACAGGCCATCGTATGGGAATTGAGGTTAAAATAATACCAAGAATTTTCCTGTCTTTTCTTTCCGAGAGAATCACGACAATCTCGTCAGTTTGATTCATGTTAATTCTATTTATTATTGATTGACTTTTACTGTTGGTAAAGAATCGAGTTTTATACCGTGTAGGCCCTAAACAGCAACACGTACCAGCCAGGGAATTCATCTTAAAGGTGTATCTCAGTGCGAATCCTGATCCTGACCGCATGTGCTATTCTCACTTCACTGCCGCGACAGGTCTGTTAAAGTACCACTGGTACTGAGTGAAAAAAGAAAAGTAGATATCGTTTGCGCTAGTAATCTTGCCAGTTGACGATAAACGCAATGAGAAGTAATTAAAAGGCACAGTAACAGTACTCCGATGTATCATGAAACAAATGTTTCTTCATGTCGGAAGGTAAAGATTCTCAGAGTAATTCCAATCGAGTAGTTTCAAACTATTACGCAAGGGTGCAAAGCTTCTTAACAGTGCCCTCGAAGGGCTTCCTCTATATCACCAAACATAATTCAATAAGCTGCCCTTGATGCACATATTGGATCTAGATTAAGTAACTCCGAACAATATTAGTGAGATAAATAATCACAAAACTTCATCCTCCTGTAATGTATCTTGAAAACAATAGTCTTCGATCACTGCTATTTTTCCCTTCGTACTTCCTTTCACAGTATACGACAAGGTACCAACATTCCAATTTTTCCTGTTCTCCTCTCGTAGGCTATTTTCTTGTAAGATTACGTTATAAATGTATTTGTAGGATATAAGGAAAAATCTACAAGTGGGTAACTGTTATGCTCTTGTATCATCAATGCATTTAACGTAGACGTAATGCCATCTCCTACGCTTACTATATTCCGCAGGCCCACAGAGGGAGGCCGGTTCGGCTAGAGAATTCATTCTGAGGATGTTTGTTGATTTGAATCCGGATAGCGAGAAGATTATTTATTCCCACTTCACGTGCGCCACAGGTAGGCCATAAGCTGCAATCACTGAACATGCCTTATACGCATGTATCTGCTGTAACGTTGCTTGTCCCTGTGTATCAATGTCGATCCCATAAGATTATCCTTATTAATAATTAATTGTCCAATTTTATTGAAAACTCTTTTGCCTCATCATAGGATAACCAATCCGGTACAAGTATACCACCATAAAAAAGAATTGTTATACTTTTTAGGATTTCACGAAAAATTACCTGCCGTAACCGATGACAAAATTGTATTTGGATTTAGAAAATCAATTTTTATCATGTTACTTTTTATTGGTTCTCCTTGATATGGTCATTGATTTCTTTTCACTTTCATGTTTAATAATTTCTTTTATGTGATACGTTGCATGCTGCACATGTGGAACTGTTCGACAGACACGGAGAATATCAAGCTTGTGTTTTGCGCCGTAAAAGACACTATTATGCAAAGTGCACTTAAGGAATTTAATCTGGCTTAAAAAAAAATGCGACTTCGAATGATGCACTCGAATCATGTGTGACATCATGGCGGTTCTGCGTAGCTGCTTTATCTGTGTAATCTCACTATCTACCGCTGTCTGTCGCGTTTTTTTTTTGCCAAAACGTAATCCACGTCACACACGAAACAACCATACGGCATTTGGATTCGCAAAAGAAATAGTTTTCTTTCGTAACAGACAAGTAGGCACTGCCAATCCTGGTGGAATTTATGACAAATTTATGTTTTTTTTTTTAAGTCACGAATGCGACTATTTTTTTTTTGTTTACCGTTTGGCAATAATTCAGCGCATGTCTATGACGGCGAATGATTTTAAGTAATTTTCAATTATCCAAATTTCAAGTCATTCTGACGTCATACATTCACTATCCGTAACGTTACCAGAGGCAATAATCGACTTTTGCACAAAGTTTTATCGGTAGGCAATTTCTGTGTATCGCGCGTAAAATGATGATAAACTCTTACACGATGCGCCATTTATAATATATTCCGGATATCGTATGTCTCTCATTAATTTACTCTCATTATTGTCGCTACTAATTGTCATGCTAATTCACGATTAAATTCTCACACTAATTACGAGAATTGTATCCGATATATCCGATGTCATTAATTATTTACTTGAAGTCGAATAAAAATTCATCTAAACTGATCTTCGGCGTTGGATCATTGAATAATCACGTAAATGATGATTTTTCAACAAAATAATAAATTACCTTCGTTCGTGCTTCGGTGATGGATAACCAACATTACTTTTGCTTGTAATCGCATGATCTTTGGTGTTTGCATGGCGCATTTTTGGATGTGGAGGTAAGTTTTTGTACTGGTGAAAAGAAAATAGTATGATCAAACCGTGACGTCATATCCGCCTCAAGGCTTTCGCAACCATCAATAAAAGGATGGTTTCTCAAAATGTCCGACGTCGCGTCATTGGTCGTACAAACGGATTTAATGACGTAATCTAATCAACTGTTCTGTATTATTTCACAGATACGGAAAACATCAGATTCGTATTCGCGGCGGTAAAAGATACAATTCTCCAGTCGAACTTGAAGGAATACAATCTGGTGTAGAGGAACTCGTGCCGCTAGCCAGAGTGAAATTAAGCTGTTTCCATATAGCCCAGATCAGAAAGAGGAAGCCCATCATCATCGGTACGGACTTTTATCGAGCGAAAACGAAAACGACGACGAAGACGACGACGACGAAGAAGAAGAGGAGAAAAGGCGAAAAAAAAAGGAAGCGTCAAAGGAAGTAGAATTTTGAAAAAGGAAAATCGAACGAAGAACGAAGACGAGGAGGAACGAAACGAAGAAGGAAACAAAGTACGAGAGCAAAAGCAAGAAATAAACACTGACTTGTGGTGCCACCAGCATACATCGCTGCTCCCATCACGAGTGTACCAACATTAGCTAGATAAATATGTATGGGGATTCCAGCGACAAACAAACAAGGACTTAAATCTGAGCGTTATACGTTCTTTCCTAACCTTTTCACTGTCGACGTCAACAAACTGATTTAGTTTCGTACTCTTTGTTGAATTTGTTACCTTTTTATAGCTTAGCTTAGTTGATCGAGCCCGGCTGACCGCATCATCGCCTGAATCGTTTTTTTTTTCTTTTCTTTTTATATATATATAAAGAATTCAAAAGAAAAAAAAAGAGAGAGAACCACAAAGAACAAACAGCAGCACGGCCGCGCCCTGTCTGTCCGTATGTCTGTCTCGAGTCGAGAGATCTCAGCGCGCGAGTAGAAGCGAAAGGGGACAAAAAGCTTTTATCACGAGTAGTCGGTGACACAAGTGAGAGCAATTCTAGTGCCATTTACTAGTGTGGTGTTTTTATTGCAGTCCTTCGTTAGAATGCAAAGCCAAAGTGTTTTTTTTTTAATCTGTGCCAGAAACGACTAAAAGTTTTTTCTGCATGTGACTCAAATTCACAATTCATCATATAAATATTGTTATATATAATATATAAAAATGAAAGATAGAATAGTGTCAAAGATACAACAACAACAACAACAAACAAAAACAAACTTTCCCCCTTCCCCCTTTACATTACGGAAAAAAAAAAAATATTAGGAAACGACATCTGTTTTGATGTGACTTTAGGTGATTTGAAAGCTGAGAGTGCGCAGGTCCATCAACCTGCTCTCTCTCCCTTCTAATCTTAAGTGCGTTGATGCTCAGAGAACGAGGGCTGCTGCACCAGCTGCATTCCGATCTTTCGTACCACCCTTTATAATGAAAATCCTCCAACCTCTGACCTCCTCGTCACCAGGATCACAAAATCAAACGTATACAGACATTACGTAAAATTCCCTTCAAATTTTTCACTCTCATTCCTGCTTTTTCGTAAAACACGTCCACCCGGATCCTCCTCGTCTCGCGCGCAGCCCTCGTCCGTCGGCACAGCGTTAAAAAAAAAAGCGCAGCGAGTAACACGGGGAGGTGCATACAGTGGGGGTGCACCAAAAACTTTCCCCCTGTTTCTCGCTCAATCGTATCCACCTTACACAGTGTACGTATGTATGAACCGCTCACTGCCTGCGCTCGCTCATGCTGGCCAGCGCGCTGCCCGCTGCCTGTATTCTCTGGCCTGCCAAGAGAACCGCCACGTCCGCACCGTTGCCGTAGCCGCCCGCGATAATCCCAGACGACGACGACCACCCTCGTCAATGATAAGAAAAAAAAAAAAACAGCACCAACGAACCCATTCGTCTTCATCACGTATCGTGCGCCATCATCGTCTACCCTCGCGCACCAACCACGCGCACTTCCGGCCGCAACGGTGCAGACTGATCCGCGGGACCAGAGAATATTCGCGTATTAACGAAATACGATCCCTTGTTCCCCATCATCCTCAATTGACTCCCGTACCCTACTCCTCCTCTTCCGCCACCCTTATTCCTGAAACAAAGAAGTAACCCTGGAGGAGGATTCAAACCTGACCTTGACCCTTGACATTCATCCCGTCCTACCCCTTCCTCTCCTTCCTTGTATCCTCAAACCACAAGGTATTGGCTGAGGACAGTATAGTGGATGAGGTGGCCAGACGTTCAGACATGTGCAGCCTGAATGCCGCGGTTTTTCCTTTTCGACCGGAAGCCAATACCACACGCACACGGGGCAGCATACGTCATAAACCCGCTACAGTCGAGACACTGAGTTTATATGGAAAAAAATATAAATACATTGAATAAAAATATAATATTAAGAGATAACAACAAATAATATTGAATAATAATAATTGCTTGGTTTTCAGTGTGGGTGCATGTGCGACGTACGATTATACGACGAGGTGTGCGATTCTCACGTTCTGTGTGTGTGTGTGCGCGTATGCGAATGTGTGAATGCGTGCGCGAGTATGTATGCGTATATGTGCGTTTATGCGTGTGTGTATGCATTTTTCGACTAGGAGGATGCCGAGTGCGTGTGCGTGCGTGTCTTCCGTGTGGGAGCGCTAGTATATACGTATGCGCATGACTCCGTGCGAGTGTGGATTGTGGGTAAATCTCTTTTTGGGTAGAAAAAAAAAAGAAGAAATTCACGTGCCGCGCAACGTACCGCGTTTCGGCTCGCGCGTTGACCGTCGCGACGCTTAACGACGCCGTGGGCGCCCTGCGAGCGGTCACCGTGGATACGTCATTCGGCTACGAGTCTCTTTGACAATGCGTATTGCGTACGAGTGTTTATGGGAATGCGTGCTTGCATGGGCTGCGTTTTTTTTTGTCGAAGGTAAAACGCGGCGGGGGTGACGACCGATTAAACGGCGTTTCAATTTTTGCCTGACACACGAGGAAACGAGCGAATGACGCAATTTGTGGCTATAGTTCATTTGTAAATCATTTCTTGTCAAAAAAGGAAAAAAAAAAGTATACATTTTTCTGAAAGCATAATATGTTGGGTATTCTTTCTGTGTGTATAAAATGTAAACACCTACAAAAAAAAACCCAAGATGAATTCAATGTTTCTAACTTATTTATAATAAATAATATACATTAATGATAAAAAAAATAAACGCAGTTTGTGACAGTAGCATTGACATACGATGCACCCGGTATACGTCCTGTCCGTTTGTCCGCGTAACAATTCTTTTTCCTACACTGTTCCTGAGCCTGCGAATTCCTGAATGTAACACGAGAGACGCCGTTGAATTTGGCAATGTGGCTTTTTTCACGTGATCTTTGACTGTGGCTGATTTTTACTGAACTCGTCGAAGTTTCCTACGGTTTTTTTTTTCGAATCGTTCAAAACGACGGTTTTGGATTACTCGTATTCTCGTACAAACTTATCGATTATGTAGCTTACGAAGGGGAGAGTGAGAAATAAATATAAATAATCAAACTTGTTGGTGATAATCATTAAGATGATCTAACTGTCGTGCGTCGATACGAAGTTGTATTGTTTACCCGATCTAGATCTTAGCTTTAGAACTATACATTCCTAGCACCTAATTAATTTTAATTGCACCTGTTAACTGCTTCTGATAGCACCAACTATCACTTATCCAAATCATTAAGATTGTTTAGAGAATCTATCATCGCGCACGCTTGATCAATCGCATCTCCGAGATGTCCGTAGATTCGTACGAAGTATATCTGTCCATATAAATTGTTGTTATCTTCCAAGACTCGACTGTTTGTTCTTGTTTTGAAGATTGTCGAAGTTTCTGGCATTCGCAGAGTCTGACTCAATCTTTTTGAGTGACTTCCGGTTTGCATGGCTATCGAGGTTGACGCTCTTCTTGATCTTGATGTATCACCCTGACCGTTGCACGACGCCATCTTAGTCTTAGACGTGCAATTCTTCCTCGCGAATTCGCTTTCGCATTCAAATTTGTTTACGAACGAACAAAGAATATTGTACACTGCTGTGTACTTGTTGTTGTTGCCGTTAGAAATTGACACGTTTGGTTTCAAAGATTCACGTATTAATTGACCGAATTGAAGCAGCGTCTCTTCTCTTTCATTGGGATTGTCGATCTTCAATAAAATGTCACGCAGGTCCGTTAATGATAAATTCCAAGATGGCGAATCGTCAGTCGTTACATTGTTATACATTGCCTTCAGTTCGTGAACGATATTTGAATGATAGTGGTAGAGTGGATTTTTTGCTGTGAATAGATCCCTTTCCAAAAACATACTACTGTAAATTGACTCTTTGGGTTTTGTAACTTCGATACTGTTCACGAGATCGTTTATAATTTCTGTGATTGTTGCTTTTCTTATACAATCATTTAAATATTCTTCTATCGAATTGTTCGTTTGGTCCATTAATTCTGTACTGGATGCATATGCACAAAAACGGAATAGTAAGGGAGATTCATGCAATTTGGGGTCGGTCTCGAGTCGCCATTTTTCTAAATGTATACCTGCGTCGTTTGTACAGAACCAAATTGGCATTTTGATTATTTGACCAGGAAGAATTAGTCCGCTGTTCTTGTTGAAGTAGAAGGTACTTCTTCTTTTTTTTAATGGAACAATTGACTCTGGGCAAGATTCTTCTCGCCATTGGTATTGAATGACAGCTGTACCTTTGTTTTCAAGAACAATCTTGTCTTCCGAACGAACTCCACAGATTGCCTCAAAAGTTAAATTCCACTGAAGCGTATCTTGGTGATCTTTTGTACTTCTCGAGCAATCCTCGCGAATAATTTCACGATCTTGAATTTGCAATATCACAGCCTCCCATTGATCGTTAATCGATTTTTCTATTTCTTCCTCGATTCTTTCCGATATTGTTATTACAGGAAATCTTTGTAATTTTTGAAGTTTCTCACCACCTATCTTTTCACCCTTGATTATCAACTCTTTCACTTCCGGTTCATTTGGCTTCAATATAGATATCGTTTCCGCCAGCTCTCCTTCTCTTTTTTGCAAATATTTACTCCGTTTCCAGGAGGGTTCACATTTCTTTGGACATACCAGATTTTTTTCTTTCTCTATCAGACTCGGCAAGGCTACGTGAGTCAGTTCAGGTGGAATATTCAATTCCTTCTTAGTCAGTGTAACGAAAACGTCAGGTAAACAATCGTCCTCGTGATTTGACAGGGAATTTGGCATTTTGAAAAAAGCAGGGTTGCCTCTGTACTTATCGTGAAATGCAGGAACTGAAATCGTCGCGCAATCCATGAGATCTCGCATTTCGACAAAAGGACGATAACTCTCCGAAGCATTCATTATCAATTTAGTCTGATGACGACCAGAGATTGACTTGTAACGTTCGTAATGCTTATTTCGATCAGTCAGCCATTTTTTCCAATTGATCAGTCGTCGATCCTCGATCACTGGTTCGGCCGGTATCACAGGCGGATCAAAAGCTGTACAATACGTCAGTGATCTGTTTTTGATTATTTTAGAATGACTTGTGGATTTTCCAATCTTGCGACCGTGATCCATCTTTTTCAATAGAAAAATACCTCAAGCAGAATTTTTTTAAATTCATACAATCTGAACTTAGCCACTGACTATCAAGTATGAAAATCTAATAGCACGATAGGGACAAACTTCATTGACTTTTAGACAAATGAATTGTCGTAATTTTACTAAAAATCGATTAGTGTACAATTTCACCGATCTGTCATCAGTTACAGATGATGGTAAACTAGGTACGAATCATTTATTATTATTTGCCGATGTCATCATGAAGCCAGTAGTAGGTATTGAATCAAGAGACTCGGTTCCTATTTTTACGTAATAGTAATAATAAGTCAAATTTTAATATTATTTACGTATAGATGCTTACATGAAAAATGTAAAAAAGGCCAAGTTCATTCAGCAATTGGGATACGAAGATGGCAAATTGGAATCACCAATTGACCTGAACATGAGTAAAATGGTGGTAGTGAAATTGAATGCTTTAACATGGCACAATCACGAGGTTCCACCAAAAAAGTTAAAGCTCACAAACACAGGACAAACAGGTAATAAGACAAAAATTATCATTCAATCTTGATCGATATCTTTAACCGATTGAATGCGAGTAAATAATTTTTTGAAAAGTCATCCTAAGCGCCAAATGGCAACAAGAACGTCCGTTCATCGCAAATGGACCATTTCTTGGGAATTATGTTTTTTCACAAATACATTTTCATTGGGGACCAACCGATATGAAGGGCAGTGAACATACTGTCGATAACGGAAGGTAAAATATGGTATTGATATTTTATTTTTTCAAAAATTAAGAAATTCAATTATCGCTATCCATAAATGGATATTATTATTATTATCATAATCATCATCCAGGTTGCCAATGGAACTGCATGCGGTTCATTTTAAAAGTGATTATCTCACCCAAGAGGTAGCATTGCGAAAACCCGACGGAATAGCCATTTTGGTTTATTTCTTTAAAGTAATAAAAAAGAATATTCTCTTCGCCATAATTAATATAATTATTTCAAGATTATCTATAATTCATGTTTTTTTTTTTTCATATAAAAATCTTTAGCTACAGTCAGCAGCCAATCCCTTATTCGATGGAATTATTAAAGCCTTACCATTCGTACAGAATCCACGCACGTCGACTCGTCTGATACCACAAAGTATCACGACTGTATTAAGGCCGTTTAGAAACGATTATTTCGTCTATTGGGGTTCCATAGTGACTGTCCATTCCAGCCACAGTGCACTTTGGCTTATTAGCAGAGAACCAATAGGAATATCGACGGAACAGGTTAGTCTCTATGTAAAATATAATTTGACAGTTGCATAATGAATTTATCAAATAACATATTTCTTTTTATAGATAGCAGAATTTCGCAATATTAACGATCTCAACAATGAGCCAATTTTATGGAATTGTCGTCCATTGCAAGACAGACAAAAAAGAACAGTGATTCATGTGAGTCCTTCAGGATCAAGATATGCTACGCTATTACCTATCCCACGTGATTCACCTCCATTGACATTTACTCAATCTGAATCAAAACTCGAAACGTCAAATAGTCGAATAGTTGATTAGACTGATAAGGTATTAAATAGAAAAATATATTAATTAAGAGTAATCGATTTTTTTATTTTCAATCTCAAATCCGTGGTGACGAACGTATCTTATATTATAGTGCCATAAATATTGTCATTCATTTTCTACGACGTCGACGCCTCTTGATTCTCTCCCTCTTGAGGTCACAGTTCGGATACAGGGTAGCGCAATCTGCACCCCCAAGTCCCAAAACAGTAGCTTTTATAGAGTCCAGCATTGCCGACCATGGTGATCTGTCCAATACTCTGCCAGAAATCCAACTCATCCCTAGGCTGTAAAAAAGCATTCCATCTTTACCAACGTATGGAAATTTTCAAATCTACAACAAAAACTGACCTCCATACGGGAACCCAGATTCTCTGACCAGTTGCGTATTCCTTGGAAAGTCTGTTGTCCTCGCAGAGGGTTCGCCTGAGACAATTTCCGGTATCCTGATTGGCGATTATTGCGGCTTCTATCGAGCGTAAGACTCTGAAGGAAAGTTCATTGAGTTCCTGATTACCGGAATACGATAATGACGATTGAATCATTGCGTGACGTTTGTAACGCGTGGCATCGATGTCTGTTTGTAAAAGAGCAGCACCAGTCACGGTAGCCGCGTTCTAGGGATACAAAAATAAATAATGGAATCATTAGGTATCGAATGATTCGGTATAAATGATTCGACGGAATTTCAATCTCACCGTAAGGTTAATCAGCAATTGAATGACGAAGAGACCAAAAGCCAAAAATGCCAAAGCTGTTAAGGCAATTTCAAAAAAGTCTCTTATCGAAAGATCATGACCCTTCCCTTTCCCGTAAGAGCTCGGTCTGTGATGATAATGATGATCCTCTTCATGATGATTCGGAAGAGTGTAGTAATGCTCCTCTTGATGAATGGCAGGATAAAAGTCAGCGTGATGACCGAGATAGTCACCGTAATGAAAATTATGTCCTGCAGGTGACGTTAGATGATCTTCGAATTAAATTTCAATGATTCGAATTAAATTTCATACCTGTCTCGTCATTACCTTCGTACGAATCGAAGTATTTACCAATTTTTCCAGACGGTAAAGGTGCTGGCATCGCGTAACCGGTCACGTCACCGTCGAAGTCATCAATGTCATCGTCATCATCATCTTCACGTCGAACTTCTTCTTTACTTTTCGTTCCTCTTCTTGGCGCATAATGACGATAAATGTCATCGAGCGTCGTTGTTCTATAAAAATGAATTACATAACAATTTTTCGTCCATCACAAAATCATTATAATCAACAATGACGGATTAAGAATATCAGTGAACCTCTGTAACCAATCCTTATACTTTGAGCTTCCTTCGTCCGATAACAATTTATCATGAACCGTAATATTTTCTTCGCCCAAAAAATCAATCAATGACGTTTCCGATGGCAATTGAGGACGACGTTTGACTCTGGTTGGTCCAACTTCCTTGAAAATTTCTTCCGCCACGAAACCGTGACATAAATATTCGTTCATTCTCTTTCTACAGTTCAAAATAATTTATTCGCATCATACAAAATTCAAACGTCAAATTCTAAGGTTTACCAAAGTCATCACCTATGATAATCCATGGAGTCGAAAGCTTTGACGAACGATCCATCGGAAATAAATTTAGACCCGTCGTTCGATTCGTTTCGAAATTTCGATAATTGATCCATCAGTAAAAGTGATCCAGGCAATAAATCCACAGCCAGTATATCATTCTGATCGATACAAAATTCATTCCCATCGTCGTAACATTCCTCGGCGTCAGTCCCAATGTATCCGCAAAGAATTAACGTACCCAATAAACGTAACATCGTCACCGATATTAATGACAGTCACAATGATTTTTCTTAAAAAATTAAACAGTTACCAAACAGTCCACGGTACTTGGGTGCTTACTACCGGACAAGAAGAAAAGTACTGTCAAACTGTAAGAAACAAAACGACACGCTGCTGAATGGGATAATACGTTACGTCCCAGCATAAATAATTGCACTAACTGTCACATTTTTTGCATACTTGCTGTACTTTACACTAAAAGTACATTGACTCAAACAATAATAATAATTTATCAATAACAAGAGAATGCCAATCACGCCTATAATTTTGTAGACAATTTCTTGTTATCATTCAGTATCAGTGAGATTTAAAAGAAAGTACCAAAAAATGGGTACCAAATCTGTCAATGCCCTTATGCATATATATTTGATGTGTATATATATACACATATGCATATGTTTCTGTCCATAATCCCCTATCATCTGGTGACAGCACCAAACGATTTACATGAAACCTGACACTCGTGATTAAATACGTTTATTAAAAACCACTTACAGCGCTCTTATGAATGTTTTAGGAAGAGGGTTTGAAGCCCGAAGCAGGAGGGAGGGGGAGGGGGTGGTTTAGGTCCAGAGGGTGGTAAGATGGGGTAATGGGGGCTTTGTTCCCTTGGGAACTGGCTCACCTGTCTAATATCTCGCGAGAGTGGCTATATTTATACACACCTATAGCTGCCAGTTACACACCGAGCTTGAAAATTAATCGCCCAGTTTCTGGCAAACTCGTGGTATTCGCCGATTTCGAAAAATTCTCGACAAAGATAAAGTAAATAGACGCGGCCATATTGGTATTAGGAAATTATACGAAATCGATGCAGCCATATTGAAGTTAAGAAAATTTATTAATTGCAATTATATTTACTGTACAGTGCTAGGCATAGGATAAACGCACTATCCGAAACTGGCTTTACCATAAGAAATCAAATGGATCCATGGAAATATCAAAAGTCGTACGTGGTGTCGTTATCGGTATATTTTTTTATTTTATTTTTTTTATTGGAACATTTTACACTTTAACCAAGCAACCACTTTAGCACAGAAGGGTATAGGATGTTTTCATGGAAACATTCTCTCACGCTTATGCGTCATATGTGATATGTTATGGGGGTTGGTTTAGGTGAGAATCTTTTTCCTCCTGGTAAATGCGTGAGTTCACCCTTAGCTGCCTCTTCAGGTGCGTGATTGATTGTTTCAATTACGTTGCGCAGCGTGCATCGGACGTTGAAAATATTCCTGGTAAAATCATCGATAAACCATATAGTATAGTTACCATATGAGAAAAAGGTGTTTGTGTATATATATATAAAATAATTATTCCATCAAATCAAATATTACGTCTCCCTTATTCTTTTTTTATGATAATCCACCTTATCTTCACCAGTCATGACGTAGTCGTTCAGTGAAAATCCACACGCAGCCAGGGTCTCTGTTTCCTATATCTTTTTTTTGTTATGTTTTTTCTGTCTTTTTTTTTGACTTCCACCAGACGCTAATACGCATCTATGTTCTTGTTGCATTAGAGACATTAAGGATTCACGTGACACGTGAACATTTCCAGGAAGCTTGACGTTCGCTTCGGGCCACGTGAACGCTCGTGTGCATCAGCCGTGTCGCTGCTTCCTTTCTTCACGAGCAACGACAGCGACAACTAAGAGATTCTTAGGTTTACTTTATTTCAGGCCTCCATCATATTCGATTCAATATTTGTTCACGGGACTCTAACCGGTACCAAGTCACATGAAATCATAGCCTTTTCATTTGCGTTCCCGGAAGTGAAAAGAAGAAAGATGGATTCCTCCTGACGGCTATATAGAACTTTGCGGTCTTCTCATTCAGAAAGGAGAGTTTCCATTCATGCACTGTACTGGTAAATATACTGCGTCATTGAGTGTATGTAATTTTCAATGTTCTTCTTATATGCTGTATCGTCAGGATTGTTATCTCACGATGGAATATTGTTTTAGTTCTTAAATACTTCATGCTGCCAGGACTGATCTTCGACGTTACTCCTGTTTCTTTTTTGGATAAGTGGAGAAACTCAAAGGATTTACAAGACGCTTGGTGGAACATTGAAATTCTCAGGGATGTCTCGAAGACTAATGGAAGGTGCTATTCGTGAAAATGGTGGGCATTCTCAGACCGTAAACGGAGCTGGTGTAGTTCAATATTGCTCGATAAACGATACTACCAATATAGTGGATATACGGCGATACGAAACTCCTCTTGCACGCAAGCGTACCTTAACATCTAGAAGAGCACGGAGTGAGTGGATGTTAGAGGCATTTGGGGGTTGAGGGTTGGGGTTGTGGTGAGATTCGATGTTATTTACAAGAACCCGAGCATCACTTAAGCGAATTATAGTACCATATTTTATAGGCCCAGAGTCTCTCATGTTGTTCCATTTTTTTTTATATACATAGTAGGCATTTTGGGTAAACGGATGGGTGGATTGTCAGAAGTGAATTTTTTCAATTAGAATTAAATTTTGAATGGGGGTTGTAGATATGGTAGGAGTGACTGTGTGGGAATTTTGGATTTTTATTTTTTTATGGGTCTTTATCGCTTTGGGAATGTTATATTGATGGCGTGGGTATTGTTAGGGTGGAGAATATTGGTACCACTGGGGATGTTCTTTTGGGGTGAAATTCTTTGAGAACCTCTGCACCAGGAATTACTAAACACGTGAAGCAGTGTTTTGCCGTGGTTTTGCACGTCGTTCTCTCAGCAGGAGCACCAGCAGCGTTTATCCATTGCCGTGCCATTCAGGGGGAAGAGAACGAACCATTAGTTTGCTGACACAAACCCCCAAGTTAGGGGGTTAGAGGGCGGATACATTGGGAAAGGCATGCGCCGAAGGGACCAATCGGAAAATGGTCTTGGGTTCCGTGTAAAAAAAAAACTCTGTTTATCAAACATCAAGCCGATGCCCCGTTTGTGGATTTTTCACGAAAAATGCCAATCAAAATTATCCCTCGAAAATTTCACATAAGATCTAATATTGAGTCTCAGTAAAAATCAATATACATAGATAATGACAAATTAGAAAAATGTTATTGAATATATTTTTTTTTAATTCTAAACCACAAAAAGTCATGTGTGTATTCATATGACTGTTACGCGAACCAATTTAAAACTGTAATAAATTATTATTGCGAGTATTTGATCAAAATTTGACAAGTTTTCATCCAATACCAAAAATGGTTGTTAGAACTGTTAAAGTATCAGCGTTAAAAATAAACGCGTAAGATACTCAAAAAGACTGGGATTTCGTGTATTATTTGCCGGCGTGTGTTTGCGTGGGGGCGGAGAGGCTGGAAGATGCTGAGGATCTTAGGAGCCACTCAGAAGCGCCATTACGGGTTGGGAGATGGTCTTTCGGTAGAGGTAGAAGTAGAGGTAAAGGTATAGGTGCCAGCCATAGAGGGAGGAGAAAACGAGGAGAAGGTGAACGCGACACGGATGAAGAAGGATAGAAGAAATGGACCAAGAGGGAGGAAGATGAGGAGATGAGGGAAAGGTGCGAAAGCGTGTTACCTCGCACTTAACCAACTCTCGCCAATCATTCGCTCTTTTCAAAGCACGAGATTGCAACCGCCGCCAGACCCATTACCATTGTCTTCTTGATAAATCGTTCCTGGTTAAATTAACCCTTTTATCACGGACTCGAGTCGAATTGATAAAAAAAAATATATAAAAATTTTCCTAGACAGACTCCGTAACTTGTAAAAATGAAAAAGGTCGCCATTACTATACGTTCTGACAATGCACCTACATTGCTTTCATAGAAATAGATATTTTTCATACAAAAATATTCATCAAGACAACCCCAAATTGTATCTACCAAAAGCAAATTATATAAGGGCTGAAAACGAAAATTTGAAATTTTTTTCTTCGAGTTTTGTCTTCCTGGTCAAGGCTATAGGCTGTATTGGAAAAGTGAACCAATCCAATGAGGGTGCCCGGCTAAAACGGGCACACATGGTGGTACCCTAAATCAACATTAACCCTATATGAATAAAGCCCATCCTTTTGACCCCCTTCCCTTATCCAGTGGCGTGCTCCAGTAGCCAGTAGAGAGTGGAGGGATAGGCGGTCTGCGCTGGATAAAGGAGCAAAAGGAGAGGCCAAGGTGCGAGATGTGGCTCCAATCTCGGATCTCGACGGTGGATGAAGCTTCCCCTGGAAGCGTCTGTGTGGTGGGGATGCTGTTGCAGGGTGGTCCTCCTGGACCACGGGACACGTGCCACCTGTCATACATTCGGAAGTGCTTGCTTTCGGTAGGTTTAGAAAGATACGACGGATTAGTACGAGTAGAGTCTGATGACGTGACGCGTCGATGTAAGGACCAATCAGAAAATCGTGAAACAAACTCACAAGTATAACAGTATAAACCAGTTTCATTGTGTTTATTAAAAAATTATTAAAAAAAAAATTTTATTACAAGTGCTACGCTCACTTTGGTGCACTCAAAAAAGGATGATAAATTAAAAATAAAGATAGTGCTTGACAGTGTTATTTTTTTCTTTTTTCTTCTTTCTTTTCTGCGAATCTCAAGTGAAAATTTTCCTCGATACTTGATTATCTATGTGGAACTCATGACTTTATCAAGAATGGAACTTCGAGATCAAAATGACAAGATGCACGAGGCACTTCGGGATCTTCATCAAGCACGAACTCTTCGCAATATCGACGAGATGTACACACTTCACGAAGTGTGCGTTCAAAGTGATACCCAAGAGGAAGATATAAACTCGCCAAATTCCTCGCACGAACCGACGGGTTACGTATCGGATTCGAGTAGCGAAAATTCCCGTGAATATCCAAGAAGACAAGACGAACAAAGGAATTCATCACCGGCAGCCGCGACCAGTGCATTTTCCATTGACAGTATACTAGGTAGAACAGGAAGAAGAGAAGATGACAAGGATACAGAGAGAGAGGCTGAGAGAGATCCAGAAGACGATCAAGACGACAGAGACGAGCGTGAGGACAGGAGCCATTTTGTTCGGCCGACGGCAATACCCGCTGCGCATACTGGTAAAATTTTCAAAATCTTATAAACAATAATATTATATAATAAAAAGTATTTTTTTACAAAATCACTGAATTTTACAGGATTAAGCGGAGCCTTGTATCCCGCCACGGGACTTACGTATCCCGAAGGAAGTTTGACGGATCCTGCGGGATACTCCGCAGCATCCTTAGCTTCAGCATCTCTTCTCTACAGCGGTTGGTTCGCGCAATCGAAACCTAGTCAATTATTTGGATTGCACGGTGAGTTTTATGGGATAGACAAAGAAATGACTATAAACAAATTTTTTAACAATTTTATACTTACCCTTATCAATAGGACCGGTATTAATGACGGCGTTCGTAATCTCTTTGTGATCCGTGGAGGAAACTCAAATTATCGTTGTTAGCAAAAGATCACTGTAGTTCCATTTAGTGAACAATGCCCGCGTGAACATGTTCGGTGCTTAAGAAGATTCAAACGAATATTGGATATTACCAGAGGCATCTTGGGTAATGGCTTTTTGGCACGCGAACTCGACATCAACACCCATCGCGTTTCCCTGCCCATTGACCCTACCTATAATACGCGACTATCGCGTTATCCTGTAATAATCGAATTGGCTGTACTTCGCGCTTCCGAAAAAAAATATTTCTACTTTCTGATTGGTCTGAAAAAACCTTATCCAAGTGCGATATATTTTTTGGATTTTTAATACTCGGTAAAATTATTATGAAAAATAAAGGCCGAACAAATTTCGATATTTCTTAATATATTTAACAATTTCTTTTCTATTATTATATCGATCTTCAATCTATGCTAATGAAGGTTTTACTTTCCGAAGATACACAGTGTGGACGACCGCCATTAAGATTCTCTCCTGTCCTCTGTATCCGCCATACTGTTTTTAGAAGTACGTTTATTGGTCCCGTCGCGCTAACCATCTTCTCGAGAAGTGCTAAGAGTCTCGGCACACTCGTAAATCTTCGACTTTCGTGCTCTTCGCTCTTCAACGCCCCCCCCCCTCCCCCCCCCCCCCCCACTCACTCGTTATGTACAACTGTCATTTTTACGACACGTCTTTGACGAATAAAAAGAGACACGCGTTTCAGTAACATTCGAGGAGCAGAAGATCATCACGCTGTCGATATAAATATCGAATTTAAAAATTCCAAACCGATATTGACTTCCAATTTAAAGCGATCCAAAAGTCATTAATTTTTTCCGACTGATTGACTTCCGTCGTACAGTTGTTAATTTCTGATAAGAAAACATTGCGCAATTCATTAATTTTGTTTTTCTTTCATACTCTTCGTGCTTCCTCGGCATCGATAATGTCTTCCGTACTAAAGTGCCGGTTGACCTTAGAATATAAATTCTAAGCGACGCTTTCGCGAGGTCGACCTCGAATTCTTGAATGGATATTATGGACGCTTGAAAAAAATCTCCCCTATAAAAAAGGCTAAATCCTTCGTCAAACATGCGACATCTATTTGCTAAACCCTCGGCGCAAGGAACTGGTCTTCTAACTGAAGAACAAACAGTCGTAAGGGACGAAGAATGCTTGGATACTACGTGAAGAAGACGCGATTTTTTGGAAATCTCTATTAGACGAACAAACAGCAAAGCTTTACGATGGGCTTCGCGAGTATTATTGGGAAGCTGTTAAGTGGCGGCCATTATGGATCTTTAATGGGGATTGGTCCCTGTTGCACGTTGCAAGCACACGCCAATTAGTTTGACAAACATATTTTTTTTCTTTTTTTTTGCTAAATGCTTCAGAAGATTTTGATAGGTGCCGAAGTGATTCCTTTTTTTTTTAACTGAAATCTTCGGATTTTTATACCAATTTTTTTATCGAGATATTGCGCTATTGTTTTAGAACTGAATTGAATTTTTTTTACCAATGCCAAATAACGTCCTGCTAACGGAAATGTATGGTACTTTTTCACACGTTAATGATAACCGTATCCAAACAACAAAAACGTTCTTCGGTATAAACTGTTTGACCAGCTCTTTGGTACCTTCTGGGCCATATTGACAGTAAGATGTCACACGTTCTTCAAATAATCTTACATATTTTAGATATTTGGTAATTCGACGTGTTTGAATGGTTACGCCGTTTAAAACGCAGAGGGTTGGGAAAGTGGTAATTGAGCGCAAGCTGTTCACATTTGTTGAGCCATTAAGCGTAATGATTATAATGTTAAATTTTTATTAACACAGCCGTAAATCTTGTCGCTGGTACCACCACAGTGAAATTCCTATTGCGCGCAGATGCGAAAGTAAGAAAAACATTAAGAGTGTATAATGAAAGTTAAACGTTTCTTGATATTTATTGTGCGCATAGAAAACTTCATAGGTAATCGATTATTCGTCAAACTTATAAATTCTCAATAATATCAAAATTATTGTTCCAGCTCCAAAACCCAGTGGGAGACGATCCCGAAAACCGGGAATAGATAGAAAACCACGACAAGCTTATAGCGCTAAGCAATTGGAGAGATTAGAAGCTGAATTCAAAGTAAAACAATTAATCTGATATTAATTTAAAAAGGTTCAAGTTTCAAGATATTACAATCGATTTGTATATTTTTTTTTTAGATTGACAAATATCTGAGCGTGAGCAAACGTATGGAGCTGTCGAAATCTTTAAATCTAACGGAGGTTCAGATAAAAACGTGGTTCCAAAATCGACGAACAAAATGGAAGAAGCAATTAACATCCAGACTGAAGATTGCACAGAGACAAGGATTATTTCCACCGACGTATTTTCCACCAGCCCAATATCCATTGTTACCCTATTACGCTACGCCCCTCATGTTTGGGACGCCGACGTCGGACGACGCCCCTCAAAGCGTCACGACGCTCTCGCCCCGTCCCGTAGCGCCGTCGCCGGATAACGTTTAAAACCTGAAAGACGTTGCTGTTTGTAAGAATTATTATAGAAGTGCAATAACAATATTTCTTTTGTTTAGCATCTTAAGATAATCCATTTTGCACGTTACTTGCAAAGCGCACGAAAATTCGACGAAGTCTCTATGCTTTCCATGACATTTAAAATGATTAGAATGAATATTGATACAGCTAGTTGCCATATTTACTGGACTTGAAGTGCGCGCTAAATCGTGCTATTATTCTTTTGTACAGTCTATAAGTATCGATGCGTTAATATGGTATAATTAGCTATGATAAGGTAAACCGAAGAAAAATATAAAACAAGTGAGATAGGTGTGAATGAGAATTACGGTATCGATAACAATATCGATAAATAGCTAGCGAATGATTGCTCTCTTGATCTTCCTTGAACGATTGTGTGTATATAAAGTTACATGACTATGAATAAATATATACTATATGCATAAAAACACGTGTACCCAATGCGCAATATGATTTATATAAACAAGCAGAATAATTTCTAATATTTCATAAGACGTCACGCGTCCATGAAAATAATACAAGATATTATAAAATTAGAAATCATATTGAAAAAGGGGGTGATTTTAATGATCGAATAGATTGTCTGAATCAATATTATATGTTCAGTTACGAAATCATATACAGGACATCCTCATTTTGATTGAGGTCAAACAAATATTTACTATGCATGTTTTTCGCTTATTTCGCATTTAACATGTTTTTACTTGAGAATCGATAATTTATAGCTTCTAATTAAACATCCGTCTATCACGTGAGCACTAATAATTCCGGCATAAAAACAGGTATATATATCCGATAGAACATCATGGAATCATCAGTATCCAAAAATCTCTAATACTACGAGAATCATGGTTTCCTACAAAGTCTTCGCCGTTTTGGTACTTCTTGGACTAACAGCATTGTCCGTGGACGCTGGCCTCGCTGAGCTGATTAAAGCCATCAAGGAGTTTCCACAAAATTATCGCACTGCACTGAGCGGATAATTTCTGGCTACCAAAACCAAGATACCAACATCCGACAATGGCTTCCGAATATCATCATTATGGCATCAAATGGACAATTGGACGGTGTACCAAATTGGGTTAACACGGCATTTCAAGAAATGTTAACGTCTACAATCAACTGATAAACTTAAAGGTCCACACGTAATTAGCATTAAATTGTCTAATTATCCGTAACTCGTCTCAGTCCTACACCTGATTCCATAATTGACATGTTTTCATATGAGAATGGATAAATTCTAGCTTTTAATTAAACAATTGTCTTACACGTCCATCACGTAAATACTAACAGTTCCTCCCTAGAAGTCGGTAGAATATCATGGAATCATTAGAATCCAAAAAGTTCTAATTCTACGAGAATCGTGATTTCCTACAGTCTTCGCTGTTTTCGTGCTTCTTGCAATAGCAGCTGTGTCTATGGTCGCTGCTAACTCAGAAAAGGAACCACACGTTATAAAAACATAACCGCACTGCGGTCAGTCGATAATTTTTGAATGCTGAACTAAGAAAGGAACATTCCACAACGGCTTCCGAATATCACCATTATGGCACCAAGTGGACAACTGGACGGTATACCAAATTGGGTTATTAACACGGCATTTCAAGAAATGTTAACGTCTACAATCAACTAATAAACTTATCAGTCCACACCTAATCAGTATTACATTTTCTTATTATCCGTACCTCCTATTATGATAATTATATTCTATAATGTTATGTAATAAGAAATATGCAAGTGGGAAGGGTTGCTGGTATTTTATTCCGTTGCTTATTGGCCCATGGTCTACGCATTGAATCTCATGTGATACCAGTCATCGGATTTTTCCATTTTATGCGCAATAAGAGCTACTTAAAAAGATATACAGATAGATATGCCATGTACTTTAATTGTAAACAGTTCGGAGAACAATGCGATAAGACTACAGTAGTGGCTTCTTGTAAGGTCGTGTGAAGTAACACGTGTCCTATTACGTGACTCCTGAATGTTCTTACGTAAGTAGAAACGAAGTCGCTAATTGTTAAATTAAATTACGGATAACGATGATCCAAAATTAATTATGAAAATATTAGATAACAATGGCAGAAGTAATCAGCTTGGAAGAAATTTCTTTATTATCCGGAATAAATCATCGTCACAGGATGATCCCAATCATCTTTTTATCAAGGGGTAGAAGCGTGGCAAGTGTCTCATTACGAGAGACTAAAATTTCTTATAATCTCAGATACAAATCTTTAAGACTCGATTGCCCTTATCGCGCGGTGAATCAACGCACGTTAATTGATAACGAGATTATCATGTCTTACGCTCGGGATTGATTGACAGAAAATATAAATTCTTTTACATGGATTTATTTAACAATTTAACTACTCTTTTTTACAGTACACTGTATTATATTATGTATGATATATTGATGTTCAGGATCCTAACATCAGATGGCACGAGTTTCGTATTACTACTTGGTTCTTGTCCGTGCTAAGTTCCTATAAGAACCTTACTTTCCTGAGATAATTTTAACATTCTGTACTCTCAGTTTACTCTGTGGATGATTCGCGACAGGAGTATCAATTAGCTGTTGGTATACTCTGGAATTACCCAACAAGTACAATATCAATTGTTTTGTTTGCGATATATTCTCTTTACTATCGCAAAAGATAGATAGCGTACTGATATATTCTTGTATCGAATATAATGCTTCGCATGAAAAAACAAATACAAGGTCTTTTGGTACTGAAAAGACACTTTTTTTTATTCTTTGATAAATATGGTACCGTATTTACTATCACGTCACACCATCATACATTATTCATCAAGTACAAACTACATTTGTTATCCAGCTATTAAATAGATATACCCGAAGCGCAGTATTCTTATGATATAATATAATGAAATATAATGATTATGATGGACAATGAAGTTAATATTGATAAATATAAAACTAACGTACATAAACACGATTGCGAATAAATAGGCACTTATAAGAATATATGTATAGGACAGATAGAGATGCTAAAGAATCGATGATACTATAGTTAATTAACGAGACTTATGCTGGCATGGCGCAAAAGTAAATCAAAAAAAGGGAAATAGAAATCGATAATCGTTATCGCGATTATCTCGTAATACTTCGAAACACGCCGTCGGGATTAGTCAATAAGAAATTGAAAATCCCAACTCCCAACAATTCCATCGTCTTTTAACTTAAAATTAGGAACTGTCGAGTTGCAATAGTTTCGCATTTGTTCCTGCTTGTGCACATGGAAGTGGCGGAGTATTTTTTCTAAGATGAACATCTTTAGTCCAAAGTGTCCTTTCCGGTCCTTGGAAGTAAGAAGGACAGAAAACCACAAACTGTAAAGAACAAAAAAAAATTATCGTACATATCTACCACGGGACAAAATTGAATGTACAAAAATATTGAGTAATCTTATACTTACTAAAGAGGAATGCAGCAAACAAAATGATCGGCACGACGCAGGCCATATCGATCAAGTAACCAAAAACTAAGTTACCAACCAATGCACCTAACCGACCCATCGTAAGAGACAAAGCCGCCGCCATTACTCTGAAAGAATGAATTTCGAAAGAAAGATATAAATTTTGTAATTTTAACATAAAATTAATATCAATCTCCATTCTGTTTTCTCTTACCTTAAATTAGTTGGGAACATGTCAACGATCACGCAGTATACCAAAGAGATACCAAGTGACGTAAGTGCTTCGAAGATGCACGACAAAATTAAGTTCTGAGTCGAATTTACTACGTAGTAGAAACCAATGGTTACTGCTCCAGATACCAACAGCGATACAACTACGAGTAAAATTTAATATATTAATTACAGTTAACCCTATTTTTATTCTATATTTCAGATCCTCATTTCTACGATACTTACTCAGGAAAAACTTAGCTCCCAATTTATGTACAAACAGAGGAAGAATAATGGATCCTGGAATACAGGCTAGTCCAATATACACGGTGTGCAAGTATACCGAAGAAGCAATGGTGACGTCGCAGCCATACGGATCATTTGAATTTTCATCAGAAATTGCAGAGACGATACAGACCGATGTGGAGTCGCCAGGATTTGACTGCTCAAATTCTTCGAACCTGATTTAAAAAATATTATCAGCGTTATATTTCATCGCTATACTGTATTGCTTTTCGGTGCAACAAATAATTTTTTTTTTCATATTCCTCAATATACAAGGTGTTTACCTGGTGAACAATTCTGGGAACCACACCATCAACGTGTAGTAGCTGCTGGTCAGACCAAATTGTATACCGCACGCCAGTAGAGTGTTGCGAAGATACGGAGGCTTGCACAGAGCCTTGGTTAAATTCCATACTTCGGAAACGAGCACCTTCAGATCTTTGCGTTTATGGAGCTTCAACGCCATCGTTGACTTTTCCTTAGGATTTGGCTTTTCTATCAATGCTTTGACCTGTGAGAGAAAAATTTTTTCTTAGAATATCAAGTTTTGTAATTCTTGTTCATTTTTTCTTTTTTCTTTTTCTTTTTTCTTTTTTTGAATCACTTGTATATGCTTACTGGATACGTTTCAGGATCCTTTCCGGTATTCTGAGCGTAAATCCATTTGAACACTTCGAAAGCAGCTTCGGTTTCTCCACATTCCATAAGGAATTTTGGACTTTCCGGAAAAGAGAATAACCACAGTCCAATCATGAGTGATGGTAAAGCACAGAGAGCCACGAAGAGATTCCATGATTTGAAGTAAAAGGCGTCCGATTGATAAGTGAAGTCAATTGGAATGATGAGCCAGGCGATCACTGAGAAATTTTTATTATCATTTTATCATCGCTTGTCACTATATCGATAATAATCATTATTTTACTAGAAACTTACAAGGCAATGCGATTACACCAATGGTCCAGAACATTTCCATCCAGCACAGAATCTTCTCGCGATATTTCGTGGGTTGGAATTCGCCCAGGTAGGGGAAACAAATACCCATAGCTCCGGTGACGCTGTAAAAAAAATGTTTTTAATTTAATAACAATATTTCTTTTTCATCATAATTCTATACAGTGTTCACTCCTGATGGTGTAAAAAGAAAACTTACGCGAATCCATTTAAAAAACGAAAAGCCAAAAAGACCCAATAGTATTGAACAAATGATGATATGATACCCACGATACCATCCATCAGTAACGTTGTGATAAGGACAACTTTTCTTCCTTTGGTATCAGCCAGGCATCCCCATATATAAGAACCAATAACCATACCTATAAAAAATTGAATTTTTTTGTTTATTTATATCATTTAATTTATGATCTGCTCAAAGTGTGAATTCTTATACATTAGTGGGCACTTCGTATCAAGAAGCCGCTAAATCTCATAATAGTTCGTTATTGTGGCTTCTTTGTTCTGGAGTGTTACCAATCAATAGCCGCCATTGCTTAGGCAACGCTAAGATGCGACAGTAGAGATTCTCTTCATGGTGATGATCGTTGATAAATCATACAAGTACAACGTGAAAGATTATTTTCCGTTATTTTTTTGGAGTTTGAAAAAAATGAAAAATTTTTTTTAGTTCCAAATTTCACTTACCAAGCATTGGTGATGCTGTGAGGTATCCTTTTGAGGCGGAATCCATTTGTAAATCGCATTGTGCAGCAGGTAACACGAACGAAAGTAT
This sequence comes from Pachycephus smyrnensis, assembly GCA_030142225.1. Taxonomy (NCBI): domain Eukaryota; kingdom Metazoa; phylum Arthropoda; class Insecta; order Hymenoptera; family Cephidae; genus Pachycephus; species Pachycephus smyrnensis. The sequence continues at coordinate 83,708 of JARQST010000741.1, forward strand.
AGTGACACCGATCGCTGTATCCATATAAATCAAACCACTGACTGCCAGTAGCATATAGTGAAATTTTCCAAAACCTGTTGAGTTTTAATTATTTATTAATAAAAAAAAACATTTTTTTGATGATGGTTTAGGTAATGATTTGTTCTATGGTATATCGTATGAATGGTGTGGAGGTTATACGGTTATGGGGAAAGTATGATTTATCTATCCATCATTATTGGATCCGATCGATGATAGTCTTATCAGTTATGCAAAGTGAGCCTCGTGCGAACGTGGTGAAAGGTTTATCAAAATATCATCCAATTCCAGGCTTCACTAGGATTAATATTTAATCTTTTGATTTCGATTACCGATCGATATTTCATACTCGTAAAATACGAGGGATTAATCGAATTAACCGTGGGATAATGAATTTTTCTTTTAAAAAGAATATTGATAAACGATATCCATTTCTTTTTCACACTTTTTCACTGTTTTCACTACACACGTTTCACTCACCCGTGGCAGTTATGGCATGCTCAAAATTGGCACCACCCTCTGCCAAAAAGTCGAAACCTGTAAAAAAAAAGTAATTTTGAAACGTCAATCGCGTTGCATATTATAATCAAAAAATTATGCACTGTTCTCACGTAATTTTTACACAAAAGAAAAATATGTATCTTCAACACGAAACACTGTATATCTATCGTAGTGACAATTTTTTTCGAAATACCGTTAAGACAAAAAAAATTATATTGAAAAAAAATGTAATATCAAATATTCATACCCATGGCTGATTGCTTAGGGCACCAAAGACTTCAAGCGGCAAGAAGTTCTCCTCTTGTTCGGAAGACGAAGAAGTCGCTGGCGTCGGCTGCTGGGGGACCGTTGCCGCAGATATAAAATAGTGTCAGCTTCTTGAGCGTGTCCCCCGGTTTTGTTTTTGCCCGCAGCTGCTCCCCTCGCTCATTGGCGAACACCCGGTATCAGATCGGCGTATTATCGCGCAGGGAAATTACGATTTCTATTTGCAAATTATCTTTGGGCCAGTCTCGAGTCTCGACACTTAAGATTGATTTTATTGCTCGATAATCCATCCGAGCACCTTTATTGTGATTTTAAATATTTGCCACTTTTTTTTCGTTTATCACTTCCACTTCATTGACACTTAGGACGATTATCAAGAAACGTTATAAAAAGCTGAGATTTTTTCACCCTGTCACTCTGTAACGATAAAATAAATCATCTTTGACAAATTTCATTACAATCGCTCATGCCAATGACGGCTTATGAAAATGACACTATGGTTATTGATATTTTCGAAAATCAAGAGCAATCTCGGAAATACGATTTTTTTCCCTCAAAATCATTAACAATGTATCGTTGCCTATTGTGTCAATGAATATTGCAATTATTTCAATATGACTCACGATGCACCTGCATCTGCACTGCATCTCGTTCAATCGCATGTGCAAAGTTCATGCAATTTCGAATTCCGTATATTCCTAGAATTTTTTATGTGCAATACAATGCATCACGTAGACAGGTGTTTTCTTTTTTCAATATTGTGGAATGTCTTTGTACTTTACAACGAGTATCGACTGTAACGGGTGTCATGAATTTTCACAATGCTCCCAAAGGAATGGATAAGAAAATGCATTGCATCCAATTTTGATAATGGAGGATAACGAGACGTTCTGGAAACTACCAGAAAAACCCCAGATTTTACCCAAAAAACAACATAAATTTTAAATGACAATTTCGAACGCCGCTATACATCATAAGGCAAACGGAATACAGCTGTCGTGAATTAATGACCAACACAGTGTACATAGCTGTTAACCAGAGACAGTAAACAGCGAATCCGCGAATTACGAGTTACAATGTCACTTGGTAAAAATTTGTTTAATTTTGTTATTATTCACCAATCTTATCGATCTCTACATTACGTCTTCATCTGTTTAATTTTCCAAGCATGACCTCATCGCGTAGGAACACAGACGCACGCGGTATACAGATTTTAACGATGACGTAAATATTCGCGACTTACGCGTCAACGCCTATTTGAACAATGAAACTTTGGCAAATTAAAAAGGACTTTCCAGAACATTAAATTCGATAAATTGCAAATTTACACGAGCAGTTTGATTACTTTGATCTTACCTTTATCAGATATATACAAAAACATTTCGAATTCTTCCATCCGTACGATTATTCAACTCGTATCGTTTAATCGTCCATACATCAAGTACAATTCCAAGGAAAAACTTATAGAATTGCTGAACAAACTTCGCCAATTACTTACGTAATCCCAAAGTAGCTAATAAACGTCAATACACTATTGCTTCCATCATAGAGACGTGGGAGTGTCGACAAACAAAATATCATTCGCACAAAATATCATTCGCGCAATATATCATTCGACACGTGGTAAATGATTATATCCACGTGGTAATAAATGACAGTTACTGATACTTCGTTTTCACTGTAATATCATTGAAAAATTGAAAATGATACAAATTAATACGGCAAGTCAATCCACCTTAGTTGATTACATACTGGGTACGTAACGATGGATTCTACCGGAGGTAAAAAATGGTTAACATATTTTTGTGATAAAATTAAAAGGCTGATAAACTAAGTCAATTATGCGCGATAAAGCAAACAAATGCTTTGTGATATTGAAAGAATATTATAATTGCGTCGAATCCATATTTCGGCAAAATTATACCGTTGTCAATAATTCTAATGATAACATTTTTTAATGACGCGATCAAAAGGAAGTGTTATCTATACGTATCATTACATTTTATCTGATAATAAATAAATTTCGCGTATAGATCAGATGTGATTTATTTTTTCTATTTTTTTCTATTTTTTTCAATGTCGAGTCTCGTGTATTCGGTACGGAACATTATTGCCAATCGGATCTGTCAATCAATGGATTATCGATACCACAATAAGATTGTGAGATGCTTCGCTACCAGATACAGTGATAATTGATAAGAGGTTATCACGATTGAGGGAACGTCAGTTAGATTTCGCGGATAGAATTTATCGCAATCGAACGACGTTATCGCGATTCACGATTCTTAAGACAATTATCAATTTTCTTTATAATGATTGACAGCTGCTTGAAAGCGTGCAGTGAAGGTCTATGATTTGATGACTATGAATCATTAAAAAAAACCGAATACAAAATTCGTCCAGTCATCATTAAAATTGCGAAAATTTTTTCGCCCGTAATATAATTAATAAAAAAAATTTGCAAAATACATATTCATTGATTATCGATGACTCTAACTCATCTTTTTTCGTGTCTTGTTTATTCGGCTTTAGGAATTTTTCCACAAAACGTCTATTACGTTTCCCTACCTGCTTCATCTCAGCTTCGATCAAAGATGCTTGGATCAATTGAGCAAACTTTTGGCACTTGATCAACTATCACGTGAGGCACTTTGGTCTTCCTTTATACCATCATAGTAGAACACTCCACTGTTAATCTGCTGGTTCGCGTCGTCCATTGACGAATAACAAACTGTACGTTATATTAGTGAAAATAATTAAAAGAAACAAAATGGCGTTTATCATCAGTGATACTTTCGTTCAAATCTTCGCTGACCACGTTCAACTGTGCTGTGACAGATCGTTGACAGATCGTTGACAGATCTTAATCAAAGTGGTAATTAGGATTTAGTCAACCTTTTGTAAAATCGATCACTGATTAATTTAACGTGCCAATAAAGATCTTCGGCATCCGTAAGAATAACGTGCGAGGATTATACAATAACAGATATAAAATTTATCAAGAATCACTGCACTATTATTTCTTTTTGTTTAATCGATAGACACAAAAATCGACACGTGCCATTATCGTGCAAAGTCAAGGCACGTATTGATGTGAATAATTTATATTGGATCAATAAAGTCCTTGAAATCTATCGATCGTTGAAAAATCATATCTCATCACTGATTCTTGCTCCAGATCAATCATTAATTCCGTACACTTTGAATTCTTATATAATTCACGATTAATTCACAGATGGATATATATATATATATATATCGATATAAAAATTCGCGAATTTATCTCCTAACGCGGATTTAAACGATATAATGAATATGTATAAAATATAATATTATATATGTATATATATATTGTATAAATAATCCACGTGATCTTGATCAATGCGATATTCGTGCGAATCGACAATATGGAACAATGACAAGGAAATGCGGCCAACGAGGCCCTGCACTGATCCTTAATTAGAATTAGTCCAATGGTAAGAACTATAATTAAAGTGGCACGTCTTAATGACCCTCAAAATAATATATATATATATATATACCTCGCAAATTCGATACTCTTACGTTGGGATTGCTCAAGCTGTTTCATTCGACGCTTCAACTCGGCCAATTTTTATCTGTCAAACTTCCGGTCAATTTAATCGACCAATTGGATGACGCCATTTGAATTTAATTCCAAGAGATTTAAAATGTATACAGAAAAATTGAAAAAATTTTCTATATAAGGACTGAGGGGGGAGGTGCATTCCAATAGAACGTTAGGACAATGTCGAAGACATTTTTACGAATAAAATGGCCCGTTTACAATGACGCTGATTAAAGAGCGACAAAGATACAGTGCAGAGTAACCAGAAGGTGCGATTAATTTATTCCTTATGAAATACCGACATCCGGTATTTGTTTTTTTTCCTGGTAAGAAGGAAGATACGAATCTGTCAACTGGAAAAAAAATAGAGGAGAGAGAATGATTCTGCTTTTTCTTTTTCTTTCGTTATTATTGCTTTTTGACATTCGCGTATACGGAGGATTCCTAAAGATTTTGTACGTACGAAAAATCAATGCTGATACCAGGCATATCTGTATCAGACAATGCATATCGATAAGATAGCCGAACTTGAAATTGCCTACAGGTGCACCTCCGCGTTTAAATATTCCTGCGAGCGATGCTGCTATTGTTCTAGAAGGTACAATTAATTAGAGGAATTAGCATAGAGTAGCAATCAGTGGAATAAGTAGAGTAGCGATTTTTTTTTACGAATTTATCATTGTAACGGCAGAGTCGAAGTGGGATTTTTACATTGATATAATGACGGAATTCAATTGACGTATTGCGATGAAATATCATTGAATACCAGTGGCAGTGATTTGTATTGCGAGTAGAGATTATGGATATACTGACAACAATATCAAATGTGATAAAAGTATATATCGACTGAATGTGGCTTTGATTTAATCAGATATAAAAGTTTGCCAATTTATAATGTTTGCTTGTAACGCTTATCGATGAAAAATCATTTTTTGCGCTATTTATATTTTCATGAGTCAACAAGTCTTTTATATCGCAACAGGATGTTTATATTAAATACAAATAAATCTGTAATTAAAAATTTTTTTACGTTTACAGTATATTAAAATATATTTTTTTTTGCACCATCGTTACACTCTTAATGCGTAGGGAAGATATTGGCGAAAACGCGAAAAGTCATGGTGGTATAGATTGACGTAAGAATTTAAAAAATGGCGGGCAGAATTGGATCTGTGTGGAAGAGAGAACAATCCGTTATCGTAATCGTCGTAATTTAATCAAAAGCGCTAGTAAATATTTTGATCGTAAAATATATTATTCTAAATTTTTTTTCCACTTTTAGGTAATTTCTTAATAACAGACTAAAAGTACCATCCTTGTATTTCACGGATTCAATTGTCGTCCGTATAGCGATAAAACTGACAATCACGATGAAACCGTAAATTCTATTGCTTTTCTTATCGTTTTCCTTCCTGCCTGCCTTCCTTCCTTCCGTTCTTCTTTTCTCTTTCTCTTGCCGCCTTGCCAACCCACAGAGATAAAGTTTACCGAACAATTTCCACGCTTGTGGGATCTACGTTAACTGTGAATTCCATTCCTGGATAAGGATTGTAGGGGAACCATTGTCTTAGTCAATTCGATCAATTCTATTTTCAATCTCCTATCGTATTTCCCGCCTCTTTTTTTTTATAACGATTTGACTTACTTTTTAATACGACAATTGCGTAGATCATTTTCACATTGGCAAATATAGATCTTTATGAATTAAGCGATTTTGTAACTTTCTTATTATTAATTAGGACCCCTTAAGATCCAGCTTTCTAGATAAATATTGTATAATTTATTCGAATTGAGATGCACAGTTCTAGGACGTGCTAATGCTAAATTTTATCTAGATAACGTATGTGATATATATATATACATGAGTACTCTATGTGTTTCTATTGTGCAAATTGTTTCCCCTGCGACAGCGATAAGATAGTTTGCAGGTATGATACCTCGTTGTCTGCAACGTATCGATATTCGTTATATTTAGCCTTGATAAAGGCTGATTTCGACGAAAAGAATCTTGCGAATTCTGAAAAATATTTCGAAAGTCATGAAACACTGATATTGCACAAGAGCATTATGATTTGTTGTTTTTAGAAATAATACCCTAGTCGATTTTATTAATACACATTTTTATTGAATTGTAATATCGGTTGTAAGCATGCCAGACATTCGAATTTACCAAAATTTCGAAAAATCTTTTCTATGTCGCAGGAATGAATTTTTTTTAAAAAAACAGGAAAATTTATTCAGCCAATATCTCAGCTCCTACAGGCATTCTAAAGTCTGTCGATTAGGGAATGGAACGAGGTCACTAAATTACGAGTAAACTGATTCTATATTGCGCAATAGGGATTAGCCTTGAGCCCACCCTGCCTGAAGATACCAATAGCTCCGAGTCAGGATCTCATCGCGTTACAAGTCAATCTGTCGGAAGAGAAATTTCGCACTTTAAAGTATTACCTTTTTTCGCGCCACTAATTCAAAAAAAAAGTTAAAAACACTCCCTTCCTTTTTTTCCCAAAAAAACGTAGCAGCCTCTCACAGCTAGTAAACACTAATGCGAATGACATTTAATAAGCGTAATTTTCTTTGTCTCTTAAATTATTAACAGGTCAGTGACAACGAATCTATCGCGTCGCTTCATGGAAACGAATAAAAGGAGTGTCGTTCGGAAAGTCTTTTCTTTTCCAATAAACAACGTAATCGGATCGGGATGATGACATATGCCGCCATCTTTATTAAGCCCATTTTTATCAAGTCTATTGCAGTCGTGTATTCCAGGTATTAGACTCGTATAAAAAAAATCAAAGCTGCTATCCTTCTCCCTCCCTCGTACCGGGACGTATCTAAATCCTTCCTAATTAATTGACGACAAGCCGATTGACGTTGATTAAAAATACTTGGAGACAGAAGACAGCAAGTCACGGCCATTAGAGAAAATCCTGAATCGAATTCGCCATTCCAAGAAATGTTTCGTTACGCAGTCGTCGTGCTGAGGGATACTTGAGGCTTTTTAATAAAAATTTATGATATTTGTATCTAAAATTCATTAACTCATTGACTCACTCAATTACTAACTCACTCGAATCATTCTTGATCCGGTTCATCGATTTCGTACCGTCAACCTACGTAACAACGGAGCCTTCACCAAGGCTAACCAGGCAAGACCTACTTCGTATGGTTTCCTTTAACAGATGCCTGCTGCAAGATTTATATATTATTTTCTAGAAAGTAACGTTACTTTTATGAATAATGTGGAATAATATAAATATCGTTGATTGAATGAGAAAATAATTCACGGTTGATTTTTTTTTCGTTTCAATGATTCCCCCGAGTCGAAGAATAAATTTCAGTGATATCGTATTGTTTTTTCTGGAAATTTATCTTGTGGGTGACATTTAAATTATTGCGATATCAGGGAAATTGTTTTTAAGACATTTCAAGCAAATGCCTGGTTCATCCGTGACAAATGTCTTGAGACGAGAACACAGGTGTTGAGAGTTGTTGACAAATGTCATTTAGTCATTAGAGAGAGTTATGTTGACTCTGAATGAATTGATGTAAAAGAGGACACAACGATTGCTAAGATCTTTACTTCTGAGTGGATATTGAATTTTCAAAGTATTAATTCAAATTTGAAAATGGTAATGGCGAAGTTTGTAGTAATCGAATGGAATTCAGTTTGTGGCGGTTAAATACTTTTGAGGCGCAGGGTGCAATTTCCAGGACGGAAATTGAATTTGCTACTGATGGAAAGTACAGCGTGGACAAGCATCCCATTGAAAATTGCTCATTCCCAATATTCCGCGAGTGAGTAACGATGATTGTCAGTAACTGTTGATTATAAATTGTTTATAGTAAAAAGCAGACGAAAAATTTGTATAATCTTTTATAAAATTTTGCAGAAAACTCTCGCGCACGGTGAGGAAGGAAATTTGAAAAAATGCTACGTTTCTCGTAAAATCGAAAAATGATGAAATACCATGATGACCTTTGTAGGAAAGTCACACTGTTGAAAAACCACAGTCCATCGTAGGTGAAACACACGAGGATCCATTAGCGATAAACGGGTCAACTAGGGATAAACCAACCCCTAGACACAGATGGAAAGTACATACTTGTTGCATCAATACGAACTGCCAACCCTTATGGTGTGTGGATAAAAACGCAAAAAAATACCAACCCCTATTAAAAAAAAAGTAATATCCTCTAAATTCGGCTATCGATGTAATCAGCGAATAAAAATGATTGAAATAATTTCCTAAATTGACATTTCTCTTGATGACTTCTTTTTCGTACTTGAAACTACCCCTATTATTGTTTATGGCAATACACGAAGTTAACGTAGTAACCAAGTTTCAGGGTAACACAAGATATACATTGTATCTGGACAAAATAGCAGTGTAGCCTTGCAAAGCGTCGGCGTCGCGACGTCAGGCTTGCTCGTCGGGGGTGGCAAAGCTTTGGGTGGTAGTCGTGGTCTTTCTTGGTGAGAGGGTAGGTAAGCTTCAGAGGGTAGTCGAGCAGTAGTAGTCGAGCGCTGCTCTTAACAGCAAGCGCACGTAATAATTTCTTGTAGGACAAAGAATTTCCGTTCTGAAAGGACACGGTGATAAAATTGCACGTTATCAGTAACATATATATTCATACGTAGTAGAGAGTGAATCGAGAGAATCGATAGGTTAAAAATCGAGATTGAGAAAAATAATAGAAAAATTCATAGCTAATTGATAAAAATAAATCAACGTAAGAATTTACACGGCAGGACTGAAGGAGTGAAGAATTGAAAAAGATACGAGAAAAGCAACAAGAGAATAAACAAATAAGTAACCGGAAATAGGAAAAGAATTATTTAACGGAAATTACAATTCTTCACAACATCATAGAGATAATATGAGAAGAGAAAATTAATTTTTTTGGAATCCAGTGAACTTTTACTATGTGAGTGTTTATCATTGTTCAAAACTACCTGTGTCCTTTGAATAACAATTGTACTACTCATGAACTATTGTATTGTATTATGGAATATGCATAGTACGTGTGTATATAGATTTATTGTATTATGCATACTCTCGATACAAACTGTACCAGTTCTATTACCGATCGATCGATCGATTGATTAATGACAATGCGATAGAACGTTACCGCCAGCTATGACGAATGCATCTTTCGTATATATAGATAAGAAGAATCTGTTCTTCTTACGTTTTCATTTATTATTTTTGTCACGCCGACTTTACGTAACAAAGTCGATAGGATTTTTCCGGCCTGATTAGACAGTCGTATAAAATTTATTGGACTTATTATTTATATCAAGCCTTACGTAAGGAGAGTGCTTGAACAAGATGTCAAATAAATGCGCCTCTGTATCGGACAGGAAATAAATATAATTTATTGATATATCGATACAGATATATCAATGTTACGTATAGAACAATCGATACTTATCAGGAAGAATTGAAAGAAATTTTAAATGAATTTAGTGTAACAAAATATTTTTTTACAGTTCAAAAATTCGTTATCATCATGGTAGACAAGCTTCATGAATATGAAGGCTTTACCGGACGTGTTCATGGATTTCGTGATAAATTGAAAGAAAAGTGGGAATCCTGGAAAGAATTGAAACGCGACGTACCTACGGATCAGGGTATCGAAGGTTTTTTAAATCACCTTAGAGGACCGCCAAAATTGGAAAGGACTCTCGACGATTATTCGCATATATACAGGTAGTCGAATTTTGGTAAGATTTTAACGGATAAAAAATATTAAATTTTTACGACGTCGTGTATTACTTAGAAAAAAAACACGCGGTGAATTGGTACGCGTTTCGGCTGCTGTTATGGGAATAGAATTTTCCTACGCAGCTGAAACAGCCTTTGTCTCTCCCACGCTTCTTAAGATCGGCGTCGATCATCAGCATATGACTTTAGTATGGGCCTTAAGTCCCCTCGTGGGATTCTTCGTTACCCCAATTTTGGGTAGTGTCAGTGATCGCTGTCGACTCAAACAAGGTCGACGAAGACCCTTCATTTTACTTCTAGCAGTGGGTGTACTTATTGGTAAGCATTTACAAAATTGGGACTGTACAATTTTTTTTCTCGAAAATTTGTAATTTTATCATTTTTTTTTTCTTTTTTTGTATAGGATTAATTCTGGTACCAAATGGCGAAGGAATGGGTTACGCATTCGGAGATATTCCGTCTTTAACAAATGTCACTGTCCCTCATGGACACAGGACAACGGCAAAGTCATCGAAGGATGACGCACCAATTACGTCATCGGTATCGTCACATTCATGGGGTATATTTTTCACTATTTTGGGAACGGTTTTGCTGGATTTTGATGCGGATGCTTGTCAGAGTCCGGCTAGGGCTTATCTGTTGGACGTCACAGTACCAGGTACGTCTTATCCGAATATTAAATAATCCGTTCAAGTGGCTCCTGTCAGTCATGTCATTTGAATAACGTCAAGAGCAGGTACTGTCATCGATGACTAAATTCCAGAGGATCATGCCCGGGGTCTGAGCACGTTCACCATAATGGCCGGATTAGGTGGATTCATGGGATATGGACTTGGGGGTATTAATTGGGACGCCACGACAATTGGTGTCATGCTAGGAGGTCATCTTCATGCGACCTTCACTCTAATCACTATAATTTTTGTCATCTGCGTGGCTTTGACTATCACGAGCTTCAAAGAGATTCCGCTCGAGGTTCTCGAGAGAGATCAATACCAACAACTACAAAATCAAAAGGTCAATTCCATGAGGGTTCTATGATTATGCCTGATGAACTCTCACTTTTTATCAGTATCAAAAAATATCAAAAAAACCCCAAAAATTGTCTCTTTTTAGAATGCGGAAGAGCACGACAAGGATGGCGAGCATGAAAAGATTGCTAATGATGAGTGTACCTCGTATGGAACACTTGAACATGAATCAGAAACAAATATTGGCAAAAATGACGTACGTTTTAATTGATCCTGATGAAACGTGGAATCTAATTTTAGTAGTAATTTTTATTTTGTTTCAGGATTTTGTACTGAAACCTCTTCCTGTTGAGGAACCAGTGAAAAGACCTGGTGCTGTACCAATGGTACCGGATGTACCAGCTGTACCCCCTGGTGAAGGAAGTTACGTTAATTATGGATTTGATGATAATCCTGATGCCAATCCTCGTGCTACCTTACAGGAATATCTTTTTTCTATACTCTATATGCCTCATAGCATGCGTATGGTATGCTTGACGAATTTATTTTGTTGGATGGCACACGTTTGCTATTCTTTATATTTCACGGATTTTGTTGGGGAAGCTGTGTATGGTGGAAATCCTAAGGTATATATATCTAAGTATATTTTGATCGATTAGAACAGAAGTAAATTATTCAAAAATAATTTTTTTATTGTATTTATAATATCACCAAATTATTTAGGCTCCTAATGGAAGTAACGAGAGAGAATTATACGAGTCCGGAGTCCGTTTTGGATGCTGGGGAATGTCAATGTATTCACTGTCATGTTCCTGCTATTCGTTAATCATCGAAAAACTAATAGAACGTTACAAGTCAGTATTCTTATTGTCATCAATTCAAAATTCTCATCAGTCGTCCATCGTTGAGATAATATATTATTGTTTTAATATACATTATTATCATGAAGAGTGATATTCAGAAATTGTATGAAAATCTAATGGATCATTGTTCTTCATAGAATCATTGAAATTTGGATATTTTCTTTTTCAGAGCACGCAAGGTATATATTTGCGGCCTTTTATTCTATAGCACCGGGATGATGATGATGGCGCTTACTAAACATCCAGCTGGCGTTATCATATTCTCCTGGACCGCAGGCGTTATGTACTCGACATTATTTACAATGCCATATTTATTGATAGCACATTATCACGCGTCATCTACGGTTAGTCGTGTCATTAAAATATTAAGTCATTCTGCATTAGGAGCAATGTTATATTTAAGATTTTCAATTTTGATCCTCTTCTTGTTTTTGTTTCATACAGTTTGCTGTTACTGCTGATGGCGAAGCGATACAAAGTGGTGGCGTGCGTGGATTAGGCACTGATGTTGCTATTGTGTCATCGATGGTATTCCTTGCGCAATTTTTATTATCCTGCTGCCTGGGTACCATTGTTAGTTTATCTGGAACCACTACGGCTGTCGTATGTGTCGCCAGTGTGTTGGCAGCCTGCGGCGCGTTATCGGCTACTCAAATAATGTACCTGGATCTTTGAGTGAAATTGGATGCTGAAAGGATTAATGAAAAAAAAAACTGCATTGGGATGAATATTTAAAAAAAAAGTGGAGAGTACGTAAATTTTGAGTATCGATTAGTTTTATTTTTTTTATTTAAATGTAGAGTGATAGAGTTTTTGTTACAGGTCATTCATTTTGGATTTACGCGAAACAATGATTTCGAGGACTGGTCAAAAATATTTCTCAAAAAACAAATGCATATCGACTTTGAAACTTTTATCGACGTTGATACGCGTGCACAAATAATCGTTGTAATTGAAGTCGACGGTACGATACCGGATGAGTAATCGATTTTATGTTATTTACGTTAAATGTCTATTTAATCGTTAACGTATCAATCGAATTTAGATGACGGTGTAAATATATTAGTAATACGAATAAAATCGTCGTTACTATAATCGATTTTCCTTCTTGGCTTTTTTTCCCCAACAATATTCATTCAAAGCCGTGCTGCTTTCTTCTTTGATAATTTTTGCTGTTCTTTTCATATGCCTTTTTAGGTACTCACTGATATCCAAACCCTGTTGCGTGAATTTTTAGAACCTTTGACAATCCTTTACGTGTCTTTGACGTACCTGAACTATTTTGTATTTTCGATTTTGACAGTATACAGGAAATGAAAAAAATATTCCCATAGGTACACCGTAAGAGTTGTCTGAATAAATTGCCATGCATGTCCATTCTCCTTCGGGTGTATCATTCCAAAGTAATTTACAATGATCCGCCAATGCGTAGGCGGTTGATCTACTGTACCAAGATCTACCAGAGGCGCTTCGAATACCCTGATTAATGATTTTTTTTAATTATCGCCTATATTAAGTAAGGTTCGTATTGCTTACTTTAATTAAATCTTTCTTTAACCAAGTATCATTATCAATTTCTTCCTCTACAAATTTACCATCTCGAAATTTCGCATATCTGTAATCCGGTAGAGAATTCTCCCCAGTAACTCCCCAGGTTATCAGATTGATGATTTCGTTAGGATGACGATTAGCTTTGGCAGCAATCTGATAAATTTCATATTTTAACAGAAAAACTGTGTAATGCTGATTGATCGATGATTCGAATGAAATAAAAATTAATTACAAGCGCTGCCGTAATTTTCAGTGTAAGAAGTGACAAAGCTGTTATATTTTCCGGTGGTATTGACTTAGCAAATTCTAAGATGATTCTGGCTGCTGTGTATCCTAAAGTAATGATTTTCACATCCTTTTTTGCAAATCGTTCTACAGCTTCACCCTGTACGACAGTATAAAATTACTTAATAAAATATATCAGGTGATCTGAAATTTAATTATTATCATTTACATGAATCTTAGCAACGTGAATATATTCTTCGAAAAATGATTCTCGACGTTCATTTGTCGTAAATTCGTAACCTCTTGCTCGACCAATTGAAAAGACGACGTCGGCATCTTTGAAAGCGATCGATGGATCATCCGAATAAGTTATGCCTGTCAATGATATCTTGTCGTTTTAATAAAAGTTCAATTTTTAGTAAAAATTTACTAGAACCAACCTTCTAGAAGATTCGGAGCACAGGCCGTTATTTCGATCGCAGTACTTTCCAGAAATGCTAAAAAATTTGGACCCTCATAAAGACTGAAGTGTATTGATTGATTTGGACCAAAAGTTTCATCGATTAAAATTCGATATATCAGTGCACGAGCCAAGGCTGTACTTCCTTCGGTAATTACTACTATCAATGGAGGATTTTCATCTTGTAATGGATTAATAACTATACGCTTCTCTTCCTCGAGTAGATCCTTCAAATTCATAGTTTTAATTATATATTCAATATCGATACCATCACCATGGAAGCTTTCCAATTAAACAGCACAGATCCACAAAGTTTGATACAAACTACGAGATTGGTGTTTTTCAAAAATTTACCTAAAAACCAACCAATAGCAAAACTTTGTGCTTTATAGTGTTGATCTGTTTTTTATCCCGAAAAATTCACAGGACACACATCTTTGACATTGAATTAATTTATTCGATAACGTATATTAATATAATACTTGGATTAACGGACGGAATTTGTGCACGCGTTGAAGTGCTACATAAAATCGAAATTACATTACAATTATTATAAGTCAACTTAAAAATAAAAAACATTGTCATGGATACAACAAGCATGTTTTGTATATAAAATTCAAGAAATTCACGTACGTAAATTATTAATAGACTTTTCCAGAATTTCCTTTCTGATACGCGGATAATCAACGTTTTGTCTTAAGACCTCATTGCAGGCTTCAATTGCGTCGGCATAGGCTTTACTTTTCAAATAACAATAAGCAAGTTTATACCCAACAGAAAGATTCGACTTTCCGCCATATTTCCAAGCCTGTGCGTATCGCGCCGAAGCTTCCCTGTAATTTTGTTCTCTCTCAGCAATGTGTCCTGCCAGTTCATGAGCTCTGACGCAAGTAGCATTGTGCTGAAGGACACGACGCAGCAATTCATTAGCCAAATCATATTTACTTGACTGTACATAAATATCCGCCAGCAATAACCAGCAACGTTCCAAATATTCCGCATCCTCAAACGTCCAGACGTTCTTGCTGACACGTTTTAAATGATTTCGAGCACGTGGTGTTTGTTTTAACAAAATATGAGCTGTAGCCAATCCCAATGCTGGACCAACATGATCCTTCAATGCATCTTGACTGGCGAGGACTGTACAGTCTTGTAAAGCTCTTTCGATATTAGCTTTTTGTTTGGTAGCCAGTAGAAAAAAATTGCCTAATAACCTATGAGTCAATATTTCGTGTGGACTGCCCTTAGGATTGAGTTCCTGCGACAAGAGTATATATTAAAATACTGTTTCCTTTTTTGTATCTTATAGACATTTTATTTATTGGTTATATTACTTGCAAAAGACGCTGTGCAGTTTTTAAAGCCATTGATCTTGAGTCCTGGTATTTGGAGTCTTCGTCATTGAAAGCGTCATTTGATAAGGTCGAATCGTCATCGGGATCAAGGCATATCTCGATCATGTTGTATATTGATTGCTGACCCCATTCTGGATCACGACGTGCAGAATTGAAGTGGCGAAGTGCCGAATTTAATTTTCCTGTTCGCCATTCCAGGAGACCAGCGCAATATGAAAAACCAGCTTCGCGTTTCGAACGATCCATGGCTGCTTCTCCACGTGACAGCCACTCGTTCAATTCGTCCATATTACCTGCAATGACATTTCGTGAAGTGGATAAATATTTTGATCTTCTTTCATTCGAAAAATTACGAACCTATTCTACGAGACACTTCGATCAGTCGGGCTAACGCTGTCCAGTACGTTGGACGTCGTAGGAGTAATTGTCGAAAGTGAAAAGCTGCTGTTTCGAAATCAACTTTTCGAAAAGCCAAATCAGCCATCATTACTGACGCTGATTCATTATTTGGATCCGCATTTAGAAGTGCTGTACAGCTTTGGGCGCATCGATCCAAATCATTCATCTATTATAACAGTAATTAATACAATACTGAATTTTGTTCTGTATTTTTATATTATTCTTTATTAACGAAGTATATTAACCAACCTGCATGTATAATTTTGCCAAAGATAACAATGCATTGACGTCTGCTGGTTTGTGATTTAGTGCTTCTTTGTAATGCACTATAGCTTGATCAAAGTCCCTCATGCCAGATGCATGAGACGCCATTGTTAAGCATATTTGTGCTAATATTTGTTTTTGCTCTATAATTCCCGGAGCCATCGCCATTCTTTGTATAGTTCTGATTTGATTGTCCTTTGCCTCTTTTAAAGTGGATAACGCTGCTTGAATATTTCCCGCCTTTTCGCGAACCTTTGCAAGCAATAACAATTGCTTGCTACGCATTTCCAAACTTTGCAAATCATTAGCAGTGCGACCATCTACAAAATATACAGAATACAAATGGTACCAGCATGCAACTATAAATTTTAAATATTATTCACCTTGAAGTTCTTGTACCAACGTCACTTCGGCCTTGTCGAATTGTTTCATTTTCATGAACAACTCCGCCATGTCTAATTTCAGTTCGTTAGAACCCTCCTGCTTTGTTGCTTCTTTGTAATAATTAATAGCTTTTCCATACTGATGCGTCTTTATCAATGCTTTTCCCATTTTGCTTGCTGAAATTTTATCTCCTGGATTTTTTCGCAGCGACTGCTCATACGCCTCTATCGCTCTGTCGGGTTCCTGTATAGCAATATATGCATCTCCAAGCATACTGTATGTTTTTGAACCTGGACAATGTTCGACTAATTCCCTGTAAAGGAACGGTAAAGATTATCAAGTGTAAAGTCATATGTAATTTCATAAAAATAACAACCTGAAGCATTTCGCGAAGGCATGACGATCTTTTCTGTAGTTCAGATGAATTTCAGCGAGTCTCGTATGAGCTTGCAGATAATAAGGTTCGCCGGGTGATACCTTATTCAAATAATTAATTGCTTTATCCATGTCACCCATTTCCAAACATAATTCAGCATTTCCAATAATCACTCGACCCTCTTCAACGGTACCGTTCATATGGATTTTAGCATCCTCCATCAAGGTCAGAGCTTCGTTAAATTCTCTGATCTTACTGTACGCGGAAATCAATTCCAGATATAATGTAGTCTTGTCAGACAATGATATGGGAATGATTGATCCACCAGTTTCTCCTGGTTGCAAACCAGCGAACGTCATGGCTGTTCGAAAACTGCGAATACAGCCGTTCAAGTCGCCATTTTCCTTCTCGACCATGCCGATAATCAGATGATAAATAGGATCGTCTCTGACTTTGAAGTTGTAACTGAGACCCACTTCCAGACTCTGTGAAGCCTGCTGATAACGACCTTGTCTCGCTAAAATTTGAGCTATCAGCAGATGCGCCGGTGCACTCGATGGATCCACGGTGTCTAAAAGTTTACGTAAAGTTTCTAAAGCACCGTCCAAATTTCCATTTTGCATTCTGGCCTTTCCCAACATCAACATGGCGGCGCCCAGACCGGGACACGCGTCCGTCACTCTTTCCAAAATGTTTAAACTACGTTTTGTGCTCACTTCGTTCATTGACAATGAAACCTTGTCATTGGCATCCAGTATTACGGTAGTTGGCGAATGGATCAAATGTTCTTTGGCTATTTCCAAACAAAAATCTGGATTCAACGCCTTCAGGTATTCGAAACCGTAAGGAATGTTTTTGCAATCCTCCAAAAGTATCGTGGCAGCCATATCCAAGTAACTTAAAGCCTTGTTTGGTTCGTTGCTGCAAAGTTTTGCGGACATAAATAAAATATCAGCATTAGCCGTTTCCGATTGTATCTCCAGAAGAAAATCGACTTGCTGTCGTGCCAATTCCATGGCACCTGCTGAAGTGTCAAGAATTTGACAGTGAGCCAGTCCTGTCAATGCGGCAAATGACGACTCGTCGATTCTCACTGTATTTCTGAACCAATGTTCAGCATCTTTAATTTTCCCTGTGAAAACATAAAGATTTCCAAGTAGAACCATTAGGTCGCCATTTTGTGGATTCATTTGTACGGCTTTGTCAACGATTTTAATTAATTCACTCAGTATTCCCGAATCTCTGCCAATTACTCTTGAGAACAGTTCAACGCTGTCAATCAGAAGATTGACGTTTCTCGATTCAGCACGTGCCAAATTTCGAAAATATTGCTGAACGAATCTCAAACCTTCGGCATAATCACCATCTTTGCACGTAGCTACAAGTGCTTTCATCTTCATCGCGTCAAGATTATTTGCGTCAATTTGCAATATCCTATTGGCAGTTTCGATCACCTGTTCCCAATCTTTGACAGCCAATTGATTATTCATCTTCTCGATCAACGGCAAACACAATCTCGGATATCTGACAATCAATGAATTTAATATCGAAATAGCACCTGAATGATCGCCTCTATGCTCTTTGAACTTTGCCGAACCCAGCAAAGCACTCAAGTGTTTTTTATTCTCTTTTAAAATCAATTCAAAATAGTCCATCGATTTGCCAGCACGATTATCTTTTGGCAAATATAATTCTGACCAACCCTTAGCCAACAGAACATCAACATTAGTTGGATTAATTTTATAAGCCCTGTCAGCGTACTCTTTAGCCTTCTCAGCTTTGCCAAGTAAAAAAAGTACAATTGCGGCAAGCGACAGTGCAGGTGCACCTGCCTTTCTTCTATCTTCTCTAATTTTTGTATCAATCTGCGTCACGACTGTTCTATCGACGTTGCCAGATGCTCTATGTGCAAAGCTTTGTATAAGTAATGCAGCCAGACTTGATTCACCATAATTAGTCAGACTTGCAGCTTCCTTAATGGCTTCTCGACTCTGATCAGTAAGTGCATGTGCAAGTGCATTTAATACTCTTAAATAATCACTTGCCGGGTGTGCATCGCAAGCTTGTTTAGCATGAAACAACATTTCATTGTAATAACGATGTCTGCAGTGCCATTCTATGAGTGCTTTGTATTCTGACTCTTCCATGATTTTTCTTCTTGTTAAATTATTACTTTTTTATTTTTTACGATTTTCCGGAAACACGTCAAACTCTTCCGGATCGGGTAACTCGTATATTATATCCGGATCCAATGCTTCTGAGGCTGGTCCTTCCAAAATGTGCTTTGGACCCACAACACGTTCTTCGAGCTCGATTGTCTTTGTTGCGAGATAATATTTTTGCAGATATTCGCACGTCAGGTACATATAATAATTATTAATGATTGCGTATGTGAATGCCGTCTGAAAATATATCGTGACGTCAGTGGTGGACGTTTTAAACAAATATCTTCTCTACCTCTGCCAACAATCTTGCTAAACCTTGGCCTTTGTGCTCCTGTGGTACAACAATTGAACGCATGTCTAAGATCCGACCATCCGGTTTGTAAGTCAATGTTGCTCTATCTGAAAAAAAATAATATGCGTTAAAAATTAAAAAAAAAAGATAAATACAGAAAAATATTAAATAAACAGTGCTCTACCGTTATCCTTTAATTTGATATAAAATATACCACGGTTCATATTGTGATGAACGGCGTGCATAAACCGAATTTGAATAATTTTTGCATGAAATTGTTTAAAAAATAATAATTTTAATTTATACATTAAAGCGGTATTTACAGTAGGGACAAATTTAACGTGCAGTTTTAAATTGTCCTGTGGCACAGTACAGTTGGAAATGCAAAATTACATTTCACTGTTTAATTACAAAAAGAACTCACTATTCAAAACAGTGGTTTATCACAGAGAAAATTCAGGTTAGAAGAAGCGCATTAAATTGTTGCCATGGCAATCAAATCATTACGCAAAAAGCAGTTTCCTACATATCCATGAGCAAGTCATATTTTCAAGCGAAAACGGACTGGATGCTTACACCCTCTGTCGGCATCTTTACGAAATACATAAAATATTGGAGGGGATGAGGCGTCGGCCTTGGGCAATGTTACGCTGGACGCCCTCTGCGTCGCGGCGCTGGAGCTATATAGGCGTTTTACTAAAGTACGCTTTCATTATTCACAGCTGAATCATGGGTACGAACGTAATAAAATTTTGAAATTCGCGCGTAAGATATACACAGCAGTGCCACCGATTAGTGATAAGATAAAAAATGTCCCTAGACCGTTTTAAAATTCGTGTACACCTCAAAGAGAAATTCCCTGCGTCCTAGGGAAAATTAACGTTAAGATAACCTCTTTGTGAAAAAAGTGTCAAGATTCGGTAACATCGCATTTTGCTCGAGTATCTTTTAATCGTAATTGATAAGAAAGTTTCGATGTCGTCGTAGCATTACGAAAGAATGTAAGTCCCATTCAACCTACCCACGGCATATTACAGTTGGAAATGTAGAGACGTAAACAAGTCACACAAACAATACAATACACTTTCGTAGATCACTGGTAAAAACGTAATGACGTGTATTACACGTCAATACAATAAAAAAAAGCTGAAAAATATGTTGAAACAATGTGTACGTTCCCGCCAATGGCACGATGCGAATAACCAAAAATGACAAACTTCAAGCCAATACCGCATACTTCCGCAGAGAAAACGCTATATCCCCTGGCCTGCACCGAAGGTCGCACCAGCACAAAACACAAGGACAGTTTCTCCAGTGATAAGCGATTGATCATCCAAGACATGTGAGCCAAAGAGAAGAGTGAGAAACAATGCAGGAAGATACGTTTCCGGCCGCGGAAAAAATCCTTTCCGACATCGACAATGTCCTGAGGAAGGATCCGAATCTGTGAGTGTACATTAGCTGCAGTAAGGGCGGGGTTTTTGAATACGTTTAAAATTCAATGAACGCCTAACAGTATTTTTACGAACAAAACACACGGTATTAATTAATCATAAGCGTAACAGAATTTATCCAAGTATATTACTTTGTTTCAGTGTCAGCTTTGAGATAATTCCTGCATTGGATAACGAGAACAAATCGCCTGTGTTCCACGCTGAAAATTCTTTAGGCCTGGCGTCCTGGAGTGTCAAACCACTTTATTGTTACGCCTACAACCGTCTGCTGGATCTGCGACGAAACAAACACAGACGCGAAGAGCCAAGCACAGTATCAAGATGGCTAATGGGTGCACTCCTTTTAAATCCAGATGTCTCGACCTTCTGGAACATGAAGAGAGAGCTGGTAAAAAGTGGCCGACTGGATCCAACGAGCGAGCTACGTTTCGTCGCCATAGTTCTCTACTACAAGGCCAAATGTTTTGAGGCCTTCGCCTATCGACGATGGCTCCTTCAGTATATGCTGGTCGAACAGAAGCAGCCACCCATCGACGTCGAGACGCTGCTACGTAACGAAATCCACGTGGCCTCCGTGTCGGCTGATCGTTATGCGAATAACTGTCATGCTTGGAGCCATCGTGAACACGTGGTAGCGAATTTTGAAGCATTAGTACCTGCAGCTTACGCGTCTTTATTGAAAGAAGAATGGATGAGCTCAGAAAAGTGGTGCACAAGACACATTTCGGATTACAGTGGACTGGCGTACCGGCAGTTTCTACTGAAACGTATTTTGTTGTCGGAAAATTCTGTCACGGCGTCGGACGACGTCACGGGACGTCGGGACGTCTTATATGAATTCGTTAAACCAAATATCAGAGGATCTAATGACGTTTTTATCTTGCGCGATGGATCGTCTAACGAAGCTCTTGATCTTTTACATGGGATCGATACTGGCAAACGATCGGATATCGATTATGATCGATGTCTAATTAATCTTTCGTATTTAACGGAAGAGTGTATGTTTAATGATGACCTGGTAAGATCGTATCCCGATCACGAGGCTCTTTGGTATCAACGCAGATTCCTAGCGCATACCATCGTCGTCTTGACGGCTTCTTACGAAAAGTATTCTTCGTACAAGATCGATCTGTTTGATCCTAGATTACAAATCAGGCAGAACAAGATCGTGAATGAAACGAGGAATCGGAGCAGCGTCAGTCTTCTCGAAGTTGCCTTCCAGGATCGAAGCAAAGAGATCATTGAGATTGCCAAAAGGTGCGGCCATCATCAGAGTAGCATGGCTGAGAAATTTCGAAAATTTCTCACTACCATCAACCTAGAATTATAACCGAAGTTTAAGTACCTAACGGCCGTTAAAATTGTATTTTTAAATAAAAGAAATAGTCCAAGTGCAACAATGGGCCTCTCAATTGCTTTTATTTATCATTAGCAAGCATAATCCAGGCGCTGCAACAGCAATAATCATCATTGATTCATGTCGTATTACAATCAGTGAATGATGACTCAAATTATTTCACGTTGTCAGAAAGCACGTGTATTTTGCAAGGTGTACCAAAGGCGTTATTTTTATTTTTAATCTATTTTTTTTTATACCCTTGACTCATCCTCCCACGATTACGCTCAAAGTTTATAAAGCTTTCACTCGATAATTTTATGCGCTGATGTATCAACAGTTTTAGAACCCATGATATCTCACGATGGCCGTTCCCCCGAAAAATCGATACCGTCAACCACCGGTATGAAAACAACGTTATTATATTTTTAGCTACCTCCTTACAGTAATAGACTATATAGTTACTCGACGGACTGACCATCGCGTCGTCATTGGCACGCACGCGACATTAGTGCGAACTCGCCCTTTTGCGTGAAGAGCGACACGAAAATAAACTTTGGACTTTTCGTAACTCCTTCAGTCGCGGCGCTAACATTCGTTTGGATACGCGTTTTGTCACAGTCGTTCCGCAAAGTGTAGTCTCTTCGTATCACATTGACATTATTCAAAGAAACAAAAAAGGAAACAGACACCGGCGCTTAAAACTTTTAGCAGAATTCAAAAACGTCATCCTAAACGCCAACGGTACGAAGAAGTCAAAAAATCGCAGGGACCAATTGCTCTTTCTGAGTTTTCAAGAAATACCACGAAATAATTATCAATCGGCTTTTCTGAAAATAATTTCGAATTTCCACGTATTTCATAAAGAACTTGTCTTACGTCAAACTGATACCATTATCAATTGTCAGTATAATTCACTTTGTCGCGTAAGCAATGTGTAAAACAGTGCATTCCTACCAGTGACCAATGCATTCCCAGTTTCCTCATCATTCCATCCAACGTATTTTATCCGGTGTAAAAACAAGATGCGCGCGACGCTTTACTTCCTGATAGAACAACTATATAGAACAATATCGTTACCTATTAAGAAAGCAAACTAGAAACCCAATGAAATAGTTGCTGCCAGAAAATCATCAGTGAATTACCACAAGTACTCGGTGGTTGACAGGTGCAAAAGTGTCAAAAATAGCTCGGATCGTGCGCAAGAAACCGAGTGGGATTCGGTGAGTTGAAAATAATCATAACCGACCGATCCAAGAAGCATCTAGTCTAAACTGGCATAATTACGCGATCACGTGACTTGAAAAAAGAAGAATTCAAAAATAACCGACAAAAAGATCCACCTCGCGTTTATCAGGCAACTCAAAACAGACGCCACTTATCGTAATCGTATCGCAAGCCTAGTCGATACCAATGTAACAAGTGAACAAACAAGCTTACGTAAATCAAGAAAAAAAAAATTATCTACTTTTTACTTTTTATTCCATTTTTTAACAACGTCCGTCACTTTCCTTCCTTCTCTCGAACTGACTACAGTAGTCTTACACATTCTCAAAACGTATTAAGCTCTCCTCTAAGCCGCACTCTTTAACGTTGGCATTGACCACGGATTACTAATAATATGTTGTTCAAACACACACGTGACTTTTCTCTATTATTTCTATTGGTCGAACGCCACGGTTATGCCACGCGAAAGACCACGAACAGTCAATAGTCAGAGTCGGGAATTACTACAGTTCGAGGAGTTATAAATCGTCCTGACCAATAGTGCACTGCAGTCCATCGACACGTGAGGTTGATAAAAAAAAATACCTTGGAATATTATACAGTTTAAAATTTTCTCATAATCCCCCCTTTATCCCCACTCCAAAAAAAAATCCCTAAAACGCCGGGAATGGTCACACCAAATGTGGATCCGGACGGAAGTCCGGTGAGTCTTCGTCGAGGAAACAGCTTGCGGTTGCCGTCATCGTCATCGGATGGGAGAGGTACGAATTATATTATATTTAGAATTCCGACAATTTACGTGTCTCTATTTTTGAATAAACTAGTAAGACTCAGTCGGTAATGGATGACTTATTCAATAAGTAGTTATCATTACTGATCGCAAATTACGATATTTATCTTTGCACGTTACGTACGGTGTATACCTATAGAGTGACTGTACAGGTAAATATGAATAAATTATCATTGCAATGCAGTATATGATAATTGTGTTAAATTAGCGTAACGTTAGATAAATTAGTTCGTACGTTTATCTTCCACGTTTATGAGCAACATAAAATATTAATATTGTCTACAGACATTTTTAACGCACTTGGTATAATGTGAAAGGTAAAGTGTTGATATATACAGGTAATAAGGTGCATTGATCGTAATGGTACTTGGTACTTCTAAAAATACACGTGTATTTATATAAGTATGTGTGTGTGTGTGTATATATATAATATAAAGGATATTTCACCTTTTCACTAAGTATCGACGTTTTTAACCGTGAATCGATCGTTGACGTAAAACAGCTGTGAACCCGCATCAGAAACGTCAGCGAACACGTTCCAGTTGTCAAACGCGAAAATGATGGCTTTCCCACGCATGTACGTCTACATAATTATATCTCTCAAGGATATCGCTACAGTCAAGAATTCGTAACGTAATTTAGAAATTGTAGATTTTCATAAAGTCGCGTCCAAGCGCCAAAGAGCAGACGACGCTAATCGATTTGGCGGAGTCATTCGAAAATAGCGAAAAAGTGATAAAATTAAACGCATTCGTCTGGCGTTGGTCTGCCAAAGAGTACGTGACGTAGAAACGTGCTTTGAACTTCGTCCAAGAACTTCCTTGGGTCAAGTCGAGATAACAGTATGCGGAAATGACAGTGGAGAGAGCCACAGAGACCGCGACGACGTGTAGGAAGTGATAACGGTATTGTTTGAAATTTCCCGCGCTTTTCAAAAGTCATTCAAACTCTCGTAAGTCATATTTGCCTTGTCGCTTCTGATAGTCACCGACTGAACTGAATAGATCTATAAATAGGGTCATTTATGTATTAAACCATAGTAATGAACAATTATACTTATTATGATAACTGATAATGACTATACTTGAGTAGCAGATTGTTGAAGTTTGAACGACGTTATGTGAACAATGGTCGTTTGGTTTGGACCCTCGATGAACTTTGACCTCGTAATGGTCGTTATCTGAACGCGTTCAGTGGACATACGTTTCCGCAAACAGGAAAGACGTGTTTGTAGAGTATATCGGGCATTGGCCAGGACTGTCATTGAGTAACTAGATAAAAGTTTCTTTGTTCGGGTTTGGCCATCTTGAAACATCGTTACGAAGGACTACGCGGCTAATACGATCAATCAAAGCGTTTGCTATTTTTGTCGAAATTACTGCAGTGCGTGTTAGTCGCGAATGTTATATTACATTGTTGCCAAGACAGGCACGCACTTGGAGTCACTAAATATCGCGATAACTCGTCAACTTTTTGCTCTAATAAATTATGCTGTCATAGTCATCGTCATCGGTTCAGTAGATATGACGCATTCTATTGGATTCACCTTGGGAACTTGTACCGGTGTCAGATGAGGGTATATAAATTTTCCGTGACTTCCGCTAGCTGATATTATTTACGTTTGGCAAAAGGCTTTAATTATAATGACGACAATTAAGCTGAAAATGGGGTAGTCATGAAATACTAGTCACGAAGTTTCGTGGACGTTATGAATTTAATAATAAATTAATCGAAAAGTTGATCTCATAATTTATTATTAATTATAATGTCATTATAATTATTAATAATAAATTATTTTTAATATAAATGACGCTATGAAATACATCGATTCGGAGTCGATCGAAGAAAATTAAAAAAACATTGTATAACTATAATAATTCTCGTGATACTCTTATGATTATCACTGTCATTCCCGCCAACGTTATTGCATGTACAAGTCATCAAGAATCATGGACTTAGTAATTGAATCACGTAAGAAACAAGAAATATATAGATGACACAGTAGAATCTATCAAAGATTGTGACTAACCTAAGTATCGACAATTAGCTGAAATAAAAAATATTCGATTTGACATAATTTTGAGAAAATATCAAATTTTTTTATCTCAAAATATCTCATTTCCTAGATATATCTATATTCGTCGTATGCAAGAATCATCAAATAAATCGGAATTGGTCTCGATGTAAAGTGTGTCATGAATTTTCTGCGAATGTCGCATTTTCCACGTCGGATGCGCGAACACTTGCCAAGTCTCCCAAGTGGATATTAGCTACAGGCAGTTTGAACTTTTCAGTCAGTAGACCAATGTAAATCTGACGTTTGTTCAACCTACTTCCGTCGCGAATTGAATATCCGGCGTGTTATCAACACAGCAGAAATTTGGCGGGAGTTTATTAATATTTTGAATGACCATAAGACGATATACGTCATATACATATACCCTTACGTCTCTAATGGCTTTACGAATATTTCAAATACAAGGTAAACGTACGTGAGATTATTTAATGGCCATAACGTAACACGCTCACGTAACTTTACTAGTCCTACCGGACGTATTGTTAATGCTCGACTGACGTAATAACGTTTTAAATGAATTAAATACGCGTCGCCGTTTCGTATAGTCGTCGTCGTTCATTGTAAATAATTTTTTTTCTAACCCTATCACATTTTAAGGGTAGAAATGAAAAATTTCTTATATAAACTGTTAATATGAACCTATGAATTCGTTAATATTTCTACCATTCATTTTGCGACCATATGCGACAGCATCTTTTGAAACACCCATACGACACGTTTCAGAAGCAGAACAGGGGACGCAGCTGCGTCGCGGCGGATCATTGCGAGTGTCGCGCACAACGGATCATCAAAATTTGTTGAATGTGCCATACGCTGCTGGTGCTGAAGCAGGTTCGCCCGGGAGACCAGCGAGACCAGCCAGGCATTCCGCACCTGCGATTGCCGCACCTGCGCCTGAACTCCTCGCACGCAGTCTGTTACAGCTTGGATGTCCAGTGGTCTCCATGCCCGAGTGAGTAGTCAAAATTTCAAAATTACCAAAAATCCTATAAAAATCTTTCAACGCATCTCCAAACCCCAAAATCCCTCAAAATAAACCATCTTAAAAAAAACGTCTGACAACATCCAGCATCCCTTACACCGCCCCCCGCCACTGTCAAACTTGTCAATATCCAAAAACATAGTATCCTATCTAAAAATCGATAATATATTTCATTATCAAATTTTTTTTCTTCATCAATCTCTTAATCGATACATCAACCGTCATTTCTACATGACAACCTGAGAACCTGTCATCCGCAAGCGTGTGCGAATAGGGGCCAACAATCTCGATCAGCTGACCAGTATATACGTTGTGTATATGTATATATATATCGTCTGTGCACCGGGTGAGAGTGAAATAGTGGGAGAAAGAGTGAGAAAAGTAGTTCAAGCGAGTGAGAAGCTGTTGACGAGGGATCTAGACCCAGTGGAAGACTATGGATGATGGTTGAAAAGTGGAGGAGAGAAATGGTGACCAGGGGTTACCAGGGTGAGGGGAGTGAGGGGAGGTATTTCGGAAGATCCGATAGGAGAAGAGATTCTTCTGTGTTGGTTAGTATCCAACTGGTATCACACAGTGGCACCAACATGGAGGTTGCACATTCGGTCAATAGGTAACCTCAACGGCGCAGACGCGACTCGATGCTACGAGTATGCGTCGTCGTGCTTCGTTCCTGAAGGGAGTGATGTGAAGAGACGGAGTGCATGAGTGCAGACTGCAGCACATTCCACGCACCGCATTGCCGTATTCCGTTATAAGAAACACGATTATCCGGACGGGATACAGCGGGAGGAATTCGACACAGCATCCGAATTATTTTCGTGACGTGTGTCAGTCGCGTGGAAAAGAGAAGGCAAAGCATATTTGTGAGCGAGACAACGTGTACTGTCTGCAAAATTGCCGTGGAGACACGTGTTTGTTGATTTGAGGGGTCAATTTTTTGGGGGGGATTTTTTTCGGTTATTTTGGAATTTGGGTGCAAGTGGATTTTTAGGGGATCCGAGGTTTTACTTGGAACGGATTTGACGGTTTTTTTTGTAACTGTTGGATTTGGGGTTTCAAGAGACTTTTTTTTGGATCTTTAGTAGACGCGTGGGTTTTGATAGATTTTTTTTATTAAGTTGGGGAAATAGATAGAATTGAATTTGGTGCTGATTTACATGTGTTGGCTGTGACTGGCAACACGGGACAGTGGCGCCCCTATATTGGACGGCCAGCTACGACACTACTCACCACAGGTGCACGTTTATTAGTCTTCTGAATTTTCTGATGACGATGATGATTAGTTGAGATTCTGTACGATAGGGTTGTTTGCGTAGTCGAATTTTTTGTAGGAATTATTCGTAAGCTTTTCGATCCTTGAACAAAGATATCATGAGATATTATTTGTTTCGTTATTTCCCTGAAACTACCCCTAAGGTTATTGGTATCCATGACAGTTTTATGAAGGACTTAAAATTCAAAGAGCAAGAAAATAGTGGTATTCATACATAAATTAAGAGCAATCCAGAGTTATGATTAATTCATCAAAAATCTTGAGTGTTGAATAATCACGTAATTTGGTAACACGCAGAACATACCATAAACGAAAGTCACAGCTGATAATAATTAAATCAATCTATGATAACGTTAAGCATATATAAGGCATATATAAAGTCTTTATTGAAATTCAAATCAATACTCTTTAACGTAATTATCCTAATCTATTTTCTGAAACTCTCACCTTGTTTCAGACCTCGTGGCGGAGTCGGGTCGGAGCATTTACAAAGCAGCGACAGCGATGACTCCTCGACGACGCATAGTCACCATGGGAGTACTCATGGCCAAGGTCATCATCAGCAGGGTCATTCCCAAAGTCAAATCGACAGCTTTGGGCTTCCCAAGGTCCACGTGTCCGGACCATCCAACCCCATGGATTCCGGCTCCATCCTTAATGGGTGAGTTAATTTCTTTTCTTTTTCTTTTTCTTTTTTTTCCCATAAAATAAGTCATTCTCGTAATTATACGCTATCTCGTATCTAAACAGTATACATATTGTAGCCGTGATAAGTATCGCTCCTCTCACGTGACAAAGTTTACAAAAAAGTCTTTCAAAGAAGTTTGCTCAGTCTGTTTACACGTAAAATACTCTTTAAATATCGCGTCGACTGATATTTGCATACGTCACTAGGTACTGTTTAAATTAATATTAGCTCACGATAACGGTATCCGTTAGTATTTTCAAAGAATATTAATAACCATAAAGTCGACCCGCGATTAATCCGCTTGCAATATTTCGCAAGGTGATAGCCATACGATTTATTTCCAAGTCAGCGATCATCTGGTTCGCGATAACATTAAGACAGCTGCGCGTACACATTGCGTAATATGGATAATAATCGAAGCTGCATGAGAACCAACAATAATCAAAATTTAGGAGCGAATGAAAGATACAAAATAATTTTCTTCTACTCTACTTTTTCTTTATCAATCCACCAATCATCAAAATGTCCCAAGATTCGATGTTCAGGATTCGTAAAACCCTTTCGCGAAACCGCGTAGCTGAAAGAAGCATGAAAAAAATGACGCTATCGATACACGAAAATCTACTTAATTAATAAAGATGCTCCTATCCGTATCGTGGATGGTTAATTAATCCTTAAAAAAATTATCTGATAACGATTCACGTACACAAATATTCGCGATAACACTGTATACAAAATATCTATAAGCCGCCTCTATAGTGGGTACACAGATAATAGAATCAGAGTCGTTTCATTATTTAATATCGCGTTACGTTTCGTTCCGCATACCCAATAATTTCGCACGTTCCTCACCGGTCGTTTTGATAATAAAATCTTTTTCACCTCTCTCTCGTTCTCGCGCGTTCAGTATCCTCTCTCACTCTCTCCACCTCGTAAGAGACTCGCGAACGGGTTAACCTGGTGCAAAGAATCGATACACGACGCGGGACTCGTAAATGGGAATTCGTCTCGTCACGCTACGCGCGTATTTTTTCAAAAATTTGTGGTTATGTTCGACACACTTAACGACGACAATAAGAGTCTGGCAAAAAATGTCGTATCACTACAGGAACGTGCCTCGAATATCGGTAGCACTGTCGAACAACGTGAAGTAATCGGGTCGGACGTGATGCATGACGCTGGCGACAATTCAAATTTGACCAAAAGCGAAGGGTCGTTGTCGAAAAAGTCCATTGGGGAAAAAAGTGTCGTCGTAGTGATGGAATGGCTGAGACTTAACAGCGTCGGTGCTGGTGGCATGTATCCTGAGGATGCACTGCGTAGACTGTCGCTCCAGGTCGGTCTGTCGAGCATCTTAGGAAAATCCCGTGCGACTTGGTGAGTCTGAATTACACTGTACCACGATTGAGGCGAGTGCACACGATCGCGACTGTATATTCGTGCGGAAGGAAATATTATTATTGTGTCTGGTTCCCCCTCTGGGGCTGTGGAACGATTCGGCGATAAAAATAGTCGGAGAAATGAAAATAGAGCGATATCAATTTTTCAGTGTAACGACAGTGTAAACAGAAATTGCATCGGACTAGTCTGGGTTATGTAAAAAGGTATTGAAGTCAGATACGTGACTTTTGGTAATACATTACTTCATGACTTTTCATGTGGCATACAAAATGGCGGCAATCTCTTATAAGATGACAATCAGGATGACAATCAGGATGACAATCGATCAATTGATTAGCATCGGATTACGTTCGGTTATCAAAATTTTAATGCTGCTGGGTCAACTCGAGCAAAATATTATTTCGAATCACGTATATATACGTGTTTCTACGTGCAATTCAGCTATCATAAGGTATTGGATGAAGCCCTTATGTCTTTGGCGTCTTCAACTTAATTTAGATCCAAGATTGGCACTCGAAATTGCGCCTGCATTGGCAGACGATGTAAACACTGATGGAATCTTTATTTGGATAACGGTTATTCGCGGCCCGCGATTCGACCTGACAAATTTATTTCTATTAGCACACACGCTGCGATTCTGTTCTATATGTACACTGTGTGTAAAATAAAGTCTGCCTCTCCAAGATTGCAGAAAGTCATTGCAACGCGATTACACGGTACGTTGCTATAAATAATTTTTATTTTATCTGAAAATAACTGTAGGGTCGATGGGGCGTTTGGTAAATTTTCACAATTGCTTTGCATAATTTTTTTTTTTGAAAAATATCGAGTCTCTATACGATTTAAATTATTTCATTTACCCATTGACATCTCAAAGCGAGTTTTCATTGTATATTAAAGACACTATACAGTGCATACGTGATATGGTTATCGTATTGATAACTGAGCCTGAGAGAAACGCTAGCAATATATTATAACGTCTTGGTTAATGATGATGTTTATTGTTTACCATTAAATTTTTTTACCCCCAATTTCATATCTCGCTGGTATTATTCTTCTATCAAGTGAAAATATTTACATTGCCTTTATAGCGTACCGTTGGCACGTAGTATTTATGTGTACTACTTTGAGATATGCGTAGACGATGACTGTATCTTGAAGATTCGGGTCCAGTGACTTGTTATGCGATAATATTTATACAATCGGAGGTGACAACAATTTTCGCAAGATTTCTACGTATATCGAATTCTCAAAATAGGGTTGAATCTTTTTTTAAGGAATTTTGAAATTCGTCATAATCGATGATAGTGAATCTTGTGGATTCACCAGCGTTTTTTTCTATTGATTTTTGGTTCGCTAATTTTTTTTAAATTTAATCCAAGTAGGACGATTCACAAAGACTTTTTTTGCATTGTTTTCAGGATTCACAAAGACATATATTACTTTGCGAATCACCTTTGTACGTGTTTCACCAGCGAAATGATACTGTAAGGTTTCGCACGCGAGGGCTTTTGATATTAAGGTTAATCTCCAAACGTTACGATTCGAACCGGAGAATATATGTCAGCATTAGGTATCCTTTGGATCGACGTTATACTATATGCAAAGTTCCTCTTTTTTTTTCAAAATTAGTCACGCGGAATAGTCGCACGGGCGATCGACGTCTTTACCGATTGGCACCTTCGACCGGAAGCTCTCGCCATTGGTGGAAATAAACGAGCTTGGCCTTTGAGTCGTTTTCACGGAGGTAATACTAACCTCCCATATATCCATGCAGTATCCGGTGTTATTGCGAAGACGGTATATACATTTCGGGCCACACGTGCGGCTCTCCTATTACTTATACTACCGCTTTACTGCCTTCGACATAATATAAGGTCGTCGTCGCTACGTGACTTCTCTTGAAAATAATAAAAATAACGAGCAATAATACCCGTACGATTTTCTTTTCACAAGAAATCCAATTTATCTGTTTACAATGGATTGTTCCTATCGGATCCTTTTTTTTACCATACAACGTCTGCTTTCTATTTGGATTATGTATTAGCCGTGTAATATCCGCAACCAGGGATTTAGAACGGGTGGTTTCCGCGAAAAATATTATTTCATGAAATTCCTTTGAACTCCAAGGAAATTACTCTCGAGGTCCGATAATTCGATACATCGAACTTGCCGGATGTCTATTGAGCGTTTCCGGTATACCCTGAAAATGGAGAGTGCGACAAGCATCAGCAGGGTTTGAATTACGATTACGTTAATGAATATACGTGGGAACCTAAACGCAATGTAAAATTTTGCACGTTCCGTTATAACGGCCTCTTTTATCGCCTTTGAAATTTTTGGCTATCAGGATCCTCAGTTCCGCAGCCACGTGACGTCCGTGTACCGTAATAATTACTGCGGTGAGGGCGTTCCTTCTAATCTATTAATAACGCAGCCACATATATGTATAGCCCCTTCGCGATAAGTTCACCACACAATATCCGAACGTCCATTCAAATCTATTAACCTCGATTCCACTCCTGTCCTTCCGCCATTTTCACGTCAGTACCTTAGTTAAGACGCCGAAGCATCATCCAAATATACTCTCTCTACTTTAAATAGCGCTAGCGACAGGAAATGCAGGAATTTCAAAAAAAAAACGTCTATAGTCTAACCAGAATAAAATTCTATACTCAGTTTCGTCTTAACACCGGTCTACGCACGAGTAGGAATCAGGGAATATTTTAATCTTTTTTTTTTTTTCGGAAGCTCTGATAACCTCAAAGGGGAAGGCTATCGCACAAAGCTTTATTTGTCGCTCGTTGAGAACCGATAAGGACCAGAAAGGAAATGGAAAACGAATCAAAGATCGTAGCGAAACCAGTCGAAAGGCGATAGGAAGCCCATTTCTTTTGACGCAAATCCTCCACTGTGTGTCGGTTGAGGCTTCCTTGGGGTCACGTTATCTGTCAGATTAATTGCACGTTCTTCTCCCTCTCCTTGTCTGCGTCTCCTCTTCCTCTCCTTTCCCCGTATCCCTACCCTAGTATATATATAACAATGATACCCCTCATTGCCTTACTCGGCATTAACGCCTGGGTCCTCTTCTGTCTCTTCTACGCCTGTCTTCTTCTAGCGCCATTTTCAAGCCACTGCTAACAATTCAGTTCGCCTCGTGTCGCAGAGATAACAGTCAGTCAACGCTTACGACACTGTGTGGCAATCGAATATGTTTATATACATAAATATATATATTGAGTATACATATATATACCGAGTAAAAGAACACGAAGCATAAACGACGCATTCAACGTAGAAAGCGGCTTAAAAAGAAATCGGCCGATTTATGAAAACGAAGCCATTCGCGAATCGGTATCTTGTTTATACTCAATTCGTTAAAATTATTCTGGGTGGTTCAGAGAGTTTGAATTTCAACACAGATTTTTCGGTGCTTGCGCCAGATTGTTTCGAGAGTGACGCCATTTTTGAAAACTACGATACGATTGACTTTGACGAGAGTGAATGATTTTTATGCTTCATTTTTGCGCGGTCTAAATCAAACATCGAAAGCGTTACCGGTTTGTAACTCGTTTCTGTCTCGTTTCTCTATTTTTCTTAGCGAAGAACAGCGAGAGAGTTTTTTTCGTTGGCCAAACCCAGACTCCTTGATTCGAATGTTAAAAGTCCGTTGCACACGCTGTTTACGAAAATACGAGTTTTTGCAGAGACACGCGGTATCTCATGTTTTACGTTTTCTCTGTCGCACGCGATCCTAACGCGAGATTTGCGAAAAAACGAAAAAATAATTACGCTGACGATTATCGGTACGTCGAGAGTTTTTATTCGAATGGCTGCTCGATGTTCTTGAACCTTGTTCGTCCATTTCTCTTCTCTTCCCCACTCATTGTCACTCACGTTGCCGCACCGATGGAAACTGTGGTATTTTTCTACTCTATAATCAAGACAACAATACCGTACACCCTCGTTATCGATAAACTTCCAGGATAATGAGAAATTATCATTGTTCAAATGAACAACAAGTAACGGACGAGTCGTATCCGCAAACATTGAGGTACAGAAAACTTTACGTAATCATAAATAGAAATATTCAGCTTGTCCGAGAGCAATAGCCAGATAGACTTGGTTACCCTGACTTACATCTCCGCGACGTTATCGTCGTCATCCCCTCTCGCCGACAACGCGCGGCTACGTTTCCAACGGTGAAGCTGGAATAGTCAGTCGAAGTTACCACGAAGACACCATAGCAAACGGGTATCGAACGGCTGCCGGCTTGCATAGAAGAGGAACGCGCAAAGTAGTGATGCCAGTGTGGCACAGGCACGGCACGGGCGCGTCGTCGTCTCCTCCGGAAAGAGGTTAGGGCGATCGTCGTCGACTTACCTCCAGAAGATGTCAACCCACGTTGACTTCGAACCTCCACCAGTGCCGGTAGAAGAAAAGCTCCGGGCGATACTCTCTGTCGTTGTTCGGATGGAAAAGAGATTGGAAAATTGTTAGCAAGTGTTAGGAAGCCCGGCCACGAGTAACCTTCTATAGGTTCACATAGCAACGGTACGAACTCATGGCGAAAAGCGTCGTCTGCTGCGGACGGTGTAAAAAGAAAATGAATTACTTGAAATTGTCATAAGAAACAGGAGCGTGAATTCGTTTCTATTTGAAGTGCAGTGCTGTTCGTGACTTTAAATGCCTGTTTGAGAAAATTCTTGAGGATTTTCTATCGTGGGAATGTTTAACGACTGCTTACGACTTGGATGTGATTTGAAGACGTGCCCCCGATATGGATCCCGGTAGTTTATCAGTGATAGGAACAGCTGTTTGAAATTGTTGAAGCACTTGTGTTGCCGAGAACCAGCTGGATATTGTGTTTAACTTGCGAAGGTGATTCCAACGAGGAGTCAGGAACGTGCTTCTGTGACTTCTACGTGTGATCCTCGAGGAAGTGTTGATTTTTTTTGTGCATTTTTTATGGGGGATTTTTTTTTTCGTTCTAACACGCGACGCAATTCTTGGAACGGTACTTTTAAACTGTCGACCTCAATATCGTCTCCTTTCGAAAATGCCATGGACAATTTGACTGGGAAGTCGATCTTTAAAGTACTGGCTATCCGTACGAATTTATTTCTAAGGGTGGCTAAAAACGCTTGGAAAAGGTGAAGCACTCGCAGGGGTTGTATTCACTGCCCACGGAGGGTTGTAACACGGAGTGCATGGGGGAGGTAACCTCTCCTCCGAGAGAACCCATAATGCTGTGCTTCGTGCAGGGGTTCCATGCGCGGGAAGATTCAAAATTGCGACGTTCCAAAAGGTAAATGACTTTTTTTTTAGTGCACGTCATTTTTAGGTATACTCTATTTCTTTTGTTATCTCTCCACCGCCGTTTATTCTCACTTTCTCGTTACTGAATGAACAGCCCACCACCGCTTGAAGGTACTTTCTTTGGGGATGGGACGTTATACAGTCCCTACGAGCAGATTTTTACCCAAATCTAGGTCATCTGCCTCCGAGAACAGGCTGGCACGACAATTTGCAAGGAGTCTATTGCTCAGCAGCTTAGAAAGTACTACGTCTTCGTTTCTATCCTCTGGATATCCAATCCCGTAAGATGGATGATCGACACCATCCCGTCATACATCGTAGAGACTATTTTCAGTTCTGCAAGCACTCTGACTCACGTTTCAATCTCGTGCTGCCTCTTCTCAGAGACGTACATTTTGTGGTCTAGTAAGTATTGAACTTCAAAAATTCCTGTTTGAATTTACCGCGTCTCGTTTGCTCTACGTTGACATTTCTCACGTTATAATTTTCGGGGATTTCCCCAATTGCCTAGAAACAATACAAGGTACGTTGATTGCAACTGTACTCTACTGAAAGATCTTGTTTTGTTTTCCTTCGTCTTCTTCACCTTCTTGGAGTCTCTCTCTCTCTCTCTTGAGAACTTTGTTACTTACAGTGACAAACAGCAAGGCTGCCATGTTCAAGTACCGCTAAACTCGTCCAGACTATAGAACGACGACCTCACTTGCCTACAGCAGCTGCTGGTTATTTCACAGCGTGCTCACGTGCGCATTGTGATTCGCGTACGGTCCGCACGTCTTAGCTTCACTTTAAACACTTGATACACGAAAGAGCGAAGATCATCAGGGAAATCGATTATGTGGACGAGAGTTTGAATGACTTTGCATGCTATATATATATATAACAGCGTAGGCCACTATCGAGTAAAATGGCCTTGCTTGGCTTCCTGACCTCTTTTCTTAATGGAGTCACACTGTTAACCACTAAAATTCTACACGAATATCTCTCTCGCTGTCTGTCCAATTCATATTACGTCTCTTCTCAACACCTCTCACTCTATCATCTTGCCATTCTCTTCCGTCCACACATACGTTCACGTACTCACGAGTCCAACTAGACCGAAAACAATACCGGTCATTCACTTTTTCCACTGAGTGTACCTGTTCCGAAATTAATGAAGTTTCTACTTCAAAAATTTTTTAGGCCTACTGTACCTACTTCTTTTTTTTGTAATCCAAAGGATATCCCACGAGTTCTGAGTAACCGTGTCTACAATGTCTACAGCATTGTATGATACATTGGCTTTTGACTAACGTGCTTCCATATTCTAGGCCTTATCGGAATTACTATGTTGATAAGGGTTTATCATAACGTTTTATTATTTATAACTATCTTATCGCTATATCCAAGCAAACGCAGGTGTCTCATTGATGACGCGGGCCGCTGAGGGCCGTCATTGTGCGACGAGACAGGAAGTAAATGATAATGCCCACTTCTGCGTTATGCGATACTCGTGTGTACCAGAGGATGCTGGGCCTATTGAAGAAAAAAAGGTTTTAAGTGGCTGTGTACATTGCCTTTTTTTGCTCGCGTCACGGATGTAGGAAGATATAGATCTTTCGGACGAATTCTTCGGCATATGGATGCTGTGGGTCACGCATGGCTGTATTGTGGATTTTGTTTCTTCAAGGCTACCACATTAAGAGCCCCTCCTGGACGATTTATGCGCTGTGGTTTTTTTTGTCGGATTTCATGGATACGTGGGTGAATTTGTTTTTTTTTTTTGGCGGGAAGAACTAGAGTACAAATAATTTTACGCGGAACTTCGGAACAATCATTTTTGGATGATTATTTCTAGTTACAGGCACGCCGTTTCTCATATTTTTTTTGTTATTTTTTAATGTACCTGGAACAATTGTCAGTGTGACGTTTCGTTATTGTTACGGTCTCGAGTTATGAAAATTTTGTTTTTCTTGGTAAATTTCGTTTCTGGAAATGTTTTTTTTCTCTTAGACAGTCTAACACGTACATAGAAATTGTTTGATACTGTATTTTGGTCATGAAGCATCGCCGGATAAGATACTTGTGTGACTTTGACGTCTAAAAAAGAGAATGACAGATTGAGTATTTAGCACCGTATGGCTATTGCGAATCGTGCGGTTGTTTAGGATTTTTCTAAAATAAACGGCCAACCACAAACGTTTCTACTACTTTTGTTTTAGCAGAGCAACCGAAATATTGGTCCGAGAACGAAACACGAATTCGCACGAGATTCACGCGCGTGAGAGTTTGTAACCATTCTTCTTCTTCTTCTTCTTCTTCCTCAATTTCCGCGAACACCCAGCCTTGGCAATCAAGGCTTTTTTTACTATCATACGGCACGTAAATAATATTCTTCCAGGAAATCTCTTCCTTGTCTCACGTCGATCGGAATCGTGTTGACGTTACGTGACCATTCAGAGAAACAAGCGTTTAGCAGTCAATTCGACCAGTAAATTGTTAAAAATGCCTAATCGATCTCACAATCAAAATCCAAATTACTAACCAGTTAAAAGCATACATTTAAAATTTGATTATCGACAAAAATCGTACGAACCACATTTAATGACGTTTTTTAAACAAAATTTTATGGACTATCAATCTGACGGGTATTCTAATTAAATCTAATCGGGTCACCCTGAAAAAGAAATTTTTATTTTCCATGAATATAGTCACTCTTTTTAGTACATCAGAAAATGCTCGAATCATCATTGACTCAAAGACCCGAGTCCATTTTATAAAGTAAAGCGATGGCTCACCAGTCATTCATTACATTAACCTTTAGAGTACCGGCGGGAATTTTGTCGAAACTTAAAAAAAAAATCGATTAAGAAAAAAGTTTTTCACGTCAGGGGATACACCCTTAATATATCAGACACCATCTACGAGACGTTATAGCGTCTTCTGACCCCACAAAGGTTAAGTCTCTTCCTTGGGATCGAAATTTTTTTTTCGCAAGATTAATTCGACAGCCGATCGGACGGATAACAGCTGCCCGACCAATTCATTATACACGCTTCGTAATGAAAGGAACTCGTGGTCTATAGCGCACTCTCTGCGTCATAGGCTAAAGGCGGGTTCCCAAGCTGTGTATTAGCTCGAAAGAAAAAAGTGTAAATGAAATTTAGAGGACCGCCGAGCGATATATCAGCCAACGCGAAGATACGTGTGTATATATCTATACAACGTTATACGTATGACGTCATATCCCTAGTCAGCACGTATGTACGTAATACCTTACTCCTTTACGCGACGCTTTATTTATCATAAACTATAATAAACTATCGCTCATAAACGGCAACGTGTCCTAGAAGCACTGCAAGGAAGTTGCTGCGTCTTCCTTTTTCGCCGCCATTTGCATTTCAAATCGATTCATCGAACGTATTATGCAGGTCGAGCAGTGCATTATAATGGGACACTCGAAAAAGTTCACGTTACTCTTGCCATACGTATGTACGTTACGATAAGTCGATTCTAACGAGACATAAATTTTTAAACCTCTTCATTTATTTATTCATCCATTGTCCGTTCGATGGATATACATACATAAATATATGTTAACAGAATTCACTCCGCAATCGTATTACAAGATGTATCGGTTGTCTTATCAATTTATAATACCATTCGAGTATTCATGGATTCGATAATCGATAGCGCTACGTGGCGCGAAATTCAAATGTCCCTCTGTACCTTCTCGGCCAGAATATCAAAGCAGGCATAATCAGTAGTTTTTTTGTAACATACGTCACTGTATGTCGAACCATATATGTTTGTCGGTCAGATATATAAATATATTTATATAGTACAAGAGTAACCAGTGACAGAGGGAGGAGACGATATGAAAAGATAAAAATTTCAACAGTCCGATATCGTGCTTACGTTGTTTCATGTTGAATTTCGAGATAAAAATGGCGGATGATATTAAACGTGTTTTGGAATAAATTGAACAAAAAATTCAGTTGGCGATAAACGGGGTAACATTATAGCGTTTGGTTATACGCAGAGGGGGCTTTTGTTATCGATAAAACTTATCACTCCGTTTCTGTACGTCAGTGTACGCTATGCTTGCGTTATATTGTGTATTGCACGTAGTGACTAATCGATCGACTTTGCGACTGTGAATTCAAAAGATGCATGACTTTGGTTATCAGTCGTTTAATAAACGATTATTTGTTGTTATGATTATTCTAGACTAATCACTGCTTCTTGTCGAGTATGAAACTGTTATCTTTTCGAATACAAGAGAAACTTGTGTTTGCGTAAAAAAACGGGTCTTTTTTTTCATGGAATCGTATTCGACCGTCGGAATTATTCATTATGGCGGAAATATCTTATTCTCTTGTATAACCGATAAGCTTCTTACGTCTGCGGAGATCATTTGGCAATTCTTATACGAATGATTTGACATGATGGATTTGTTATCGCTTTTATTACTTCTTTTTCTTCTTTTTTTAGGATCGCGCGTGGTGGTATATGTTTGAGGAAAATGGCGGTGATTTATCATGCGGTCTTATTGTTTTGTAATAAATATTTTTCACCAGTCTAACTTTCTCGAGCAAGTTATCACTACTGGTCAGTAGTGATACTTACTGACCAGCAGTCATAATGATCAGTAGCGATAACGACCAACGTAATTAAAGGATATTTTGTTCAATGTTTAATCTGCCTTTGTTATCTATAGTTTTTCATATGCCATACAGTCGAATCTAGTCATAAGAAACAGATCGGGGCTGTAGGGGAAATAATCGTAAGAAAAGTCCGTTTCCCCCACTACTCCACAATAGCATAGCCTTCGCACGTGCTACGTGATCGTGTGTGAGTCACGTCGGTGAATTGCGGCATAGTGTTCGTTATAAGCAACAAAAGGTATACCATCTTTCGCGAATTGTCTTGTTGCTCCTAACAAGGCATGCTGCGCAAAATTTAAAATGTACACAGAGTGGGGGGGGAACTGTCTCGAGCCAAGGAAAAGAAAACTAAGGGGAATTCGCTTGTAGCCGAGATTCGACTGGACATGGTTTTACGGGTTTCACAAAATTTCTTACTCACAATAAAGCCGGTTGCGCCACTGAGTCCCCTTGATAGTTACGCCACTGCATTCGCAAGAAGCTCTTTATTGATACAAGAAATTTTTAGCCAGCACGGTGCGTCATATCGTTGGGAATGAACGCACG
The DNA here is from genome assembly GCA_030142225.1 of Pachycephus smyrnensis. Classification (NCBI taxonomy): domain Eukaryota; kingdom Metazoa; phylum Arthropoda; class Insecta; order Hymenoptera; family Cephidae; genus Pachycephus; species Pachycephus smyrnensis. Next base: position 124,856 of record JARQST010000741.1, read on the forward strand.
GTGGCTTTTGCATAAATTCTCTGTTTACTATTGAAATTCTTTTGGGCTTCTTTCCTTTCTTCAATGTTATTCGCAATCGGTTTGGTTTCTTTTTTTATTCTTACACATCGTACGCCCACGCGCGCTTCGTTGTTGTGGGAGGGTAGGTATCTTCTTTTTTTCCAATATTCTCGAGAAAAATTACACGGGCAAACTTCGCTCGTGACTATCGGCTGTCGTTTCAGCCGTATTTGTTAAATAATGCAAAACTCAACCGTTTGACGTACTTTCGCAACGTTCTTGCAATACGCCCGTGACCGCCACGTGATGTAAGATAATGGTATGTCAGGGCGGACATTTTTTTGTATTTATTATGAGACGAGGTATGGGGAAGTTAATCGATCCTGTCGTTACTGGTCGATCGATTAAGATGGTTTAGTAGAAGGGACAATTAATTGAATTAATTAATTTGGCAATATCTTCTTTTTTTATCGACTTTCATTATCGTCCTTTAATAGTTCAAAGAGGGGGTTGACCATCCCTTAAGTAATTAGACGCATGCGAATCGAACGTCTTTTATTATAGTATCATCAATTTAAATCAATCGTCTGATACTTGATGGAATCTTCTTATGAATAGATCATCGATTATCGTACCGGCCATCGTAAACTCCAATGAGTCATTTGTTAATTATAACTCTATATTATCTTCATATTTATTATTACACAAAATACGGGGAAGTTAATCGAGCCTCTCGTTACTGGTCGATCGATTAAAATGGTTTAATAAAAGAGACAAACGTATTAATTAATCCGGTAATATCATTTTTTATCGACTTTCATTATCATCCCTTAAAAGTTCATTGAGGCGGTTGAACATCCCTTAAGTAATTAGACACATGCGAATCGACCGTCTTTCGTTATAGTATCATCAATTTAAATCAGTCGTCTGATACTTAATCGAATCTTCTTATCGATAGATCATCGATTATTATTGCGTATAATATCGTAATCTCTAATGAGTAAACTCTAATGAATCATTCGTTAATTATGTATCGTAGGATGAAATTTTTGTTAATGAAATTTTGATTATTGATTATCATTCATACGTAGTTTTTTTTCCATGTATTATTTTCCTTTATAACGTTTCCATGTTCATTGTCCATTCTGTCGTTTCGTGAAGGTAAGACCGTAGGATTCTGTAATTCCATCAGACTTGTACATAGGAAACTTATAGGCTGATATACAACAGGTAATATAGGGTGGTTAAATATTCAGGTGATTCGAAGGTCGTACCTTCTGCTTTTCTACGACTCCGTACTGGCGTCGTCAGTCGTCGGTCGCCGGTCGTCAGTGACGTCCCGGGTGGCTTCTTGATCCCGTCGAGCCATCCGCAGATCTATCCAGGCTCGATCTTCAAAGATGAGCCTAATCTTCCTATTGCGTTTGGCGATCAAGTCGTTGGGAACAAAGTGGCGCGACTCGAAGGACGTCATTTTCAAAAGACGTTATCAACGCGGTTTCTATTAGTTTGATAAAGCGGCGACCTACTGTTGAAAAATATTCTTATCTCGCTTCGACATCCGTCAATGAGTTTTATGTGTCGAATCGATTTTTATTTACATTTCTTTTTTCTTTGTGATATATATATATGTATACACGCGTGTAAACGGTCTGCGATAAATTAGTCGGTCGTTCATTAAAATCTGGTATATGTCTACGATCATACGGAACAAATCATGGATAAGATTCAATTAGCCGTAGTCATTAATAATTTTGTCTTTTAACGTCGAAATGAGAACAAACATCGTTCAGCTTAAAATTTATTGTCGTACTTGAGAAAAGTGGTCAGAAAATTTTCTCTTCGTTCATATTTTCGATTTAGATCGAAACCGTCTGTATTATCGTCTCGGGCGTCTGTGAGAATTTTATTTATTAATCTTTTGAAACGATTCCATCGAATTAGCCACGATAACAGCTCGTAACGTGCATAAGACTTCACGTTGAATCCAAAGGATAAGAAGAGTATCCTAAATGTTGAAAAAAAAGAAATAAAAATATGTGACAAGCGTCCATTCCGGAAGCAGAGAGTAGCGTTGACGAAATTGTTATAAAATATTTATCGGCTCTCGACAATTGTTATTAACGATCATCAATCGTCGTTGAAGCTTTGCCATTTTGAAAAAAAAAAACATCAACGGCTCATCATTGCAAGTTTACAAGCTCCTCGTTGCTTCGCGTACAGGCGACAGCAAAGAATGGAATTGGAAACTCGAGCTTTGATCGATCTCTGCTTCCCAACCGTTCCTGTTACAAGGGCCAGGTACATAGAAACAGACCTTTACATTTTCGTCGCGATACCTATATACTGTGGGCTGCTCTAAAAAATTTCTAAAGCCCCTTCAAAATATGCAGATTTTCACCTGTACACTGTCTGTCAAAATTACCTCCATTGTTCTTATATTGCACGGTGAAACGAGACTCGTAGAATTTTTCAAAATTTTGACGTTTCTATTATTTTTCTATTTTCATCCTTCAGGTCTGCGGGGTCCATAGGTGCACGCTCTGCGCCGAGCACACCCTTACAGGGTGTCCTAACTTCTCATGGAGGTCAGCCACAAACTATTGGCGGGGTTCAACTTGCCGTCGCCGGAAGTAATCATTCTCAACCACCACCACCTAGGAGTCCGAGTCATACAACATTAAGATGCAGTGACAGGTAGGATTTTGATTTTCATTTAATTAATATGAAAATTAATTTATTATATATATATAAAAAATCCACGAACCTTTGTATGCCAACAGTGACTTTTTGATTTATCGATAAAATCGATTTTCTTCTTCATATCGATTAATTCGTACGTTAATTGGGACAAGGACAATTAGATACGCTCACGTGTTTATGCGAACGATAACAGTTACGCATTTGTTGTGACTACACTTGATGACGCACTGTTATCAAAAATTCGTCCATCTGTTTCATCCCCCTTCGCATCCCTACTCCCATGATGCATTTTGATTTTTCTTAAATTTTCAGAGTCCCGCAAACTTGTTTTATTTCCGCTATCGATAATTCTAACAGAGAATACCAAGCCGTTATCGTTGCTTTAAGATAACGAGCAACAGATAGTGTTCACTGCCAGGTGTTACTGATTCTCTGGCTCTCCAGTTTCAACGTATACACGAACATATTAGTTATACATGGCTCGTTGAAGCGTTCAATTAGTGCATAATGTCATTGCCGCAAGAGAACATTTTCGGGAGGTCAGTCGAAAAAAGTATAAATTTTCAAAACGAAAAATTGACGTTGAACATTTCTCTCCCTGTGTGAAGGATCTAAATTGTTATCGTCCTTTGTCATGGGATTTGTCGAAACGCTCAATAAGATTCACAAAAAGAGATCGTTGGGACAGAAAATAATTCGGTGAGACGTTTATTTTTTCATTCGAAAATCTGACTTGTTCTTCGTATGCCACAGTGTGGCTTTATTTGATTTATTCGAGTCGAAAAAATTTAATCCTTGCCTGCTGGCAACGTGGTAAATAAAAAATTCATAATGATAACATACCGAATTTGACTTTTTATTAAAGTCCTGACGAACCTGCTACGATTATTTTTTTATTGCTCATTCGACTACTGTTTACCCGCGGAATTAGTAGAAATCAGAAAATTGCTCAGCTGTGAATTGCTGTGCCGTGAAAATTGTCGTTGATAAGACTTTGAAGATTACGCGAATCACTTTGATCAGTTATCCTCGTGCCAGCGAGTGGTACAGTTGCGCATTTACTTAAATGGCCTCCAGTATGTCAACCGTTCTGAACGGATCGAGAATATCGCACGTGAACGCGTGGTCGTACGATCCTTGGATCACGAAGTTGAACAAGACCTTTAGGTAATCGTTTTTTTCCACGATGCGAAAAATTTTTGAAAAAAAATCTTCCTCACCCGTCCCATCATTCTCAGATGCAAACTCGAAAACGAGCGTGTAAAACATTGCGCGTTCGCTATTTTTGTTTTACGATCTCGTGCGTTTACTCGCTCGCATCGCCACGAGATATACCAAAAAAGATCTTTTACATTATTATTCTTTCTGTTACAGTCAACTTGCCAAACCCCTAAGCAGGAGTACGCCATCGATGACGGGCGGTACGACGCAGACTCCGGCGACGGTCAGCAGATCATCGCCAACGTCAACGAGTAGCGCTAGGCAAAAGAAGTTTCACAGACACTTTGCGCAGGTAAAAAACACGTGGTCGACTAATCTTAACTTCACTATCAGTCTATAGTTATATATCGCAGGTGTCGATGGACGTTATTTTTAATTTCGATCCAATCGTGAACAATTATCGCTGCAGACACTTTTTGTCGTTGCACTCTTAAGACAATTACGTGTTTTGTAGTCGAGACGCTTCGAAATGTTACCATCACGTAGGAGTCTGTAGTTCAAGTTTCTTGATGGCCTTAAGGTCATAGGTCATATATGTATAACATGCATATTAATGATAGCTATAAGCACGTGGCGACCCTCCACTCAACAGTTTCTTCATAATAACCAGTGCGAAGGACAGTCTCGACCTAATCTATAGTCTTCCAAATTTTGCGACCAGGTCGCCGCCGACGAACGCGTCCTCAACTACTACAGCTGCGCCTTGGTCGGCGATATCCTACTCCAGGGTCATCTTTACATTACGCCAAACTACTTTGCCTTCTACAGCAACGTATTTGGTTACGTGACGAAGCTGCTGATACCCACCGTCTCCGTGAAGAAGATCAGCAAGGAAAAGACGGCGAGGATCATACCGAACGCAATTGCTGTCACTACCGAGGATGAGAGGCACGTTTTCTGCTCGCTCTTGTCCAGGGACTCGACGTTCAAACTGATGAAGCAGGTCTGGGACGCGGCTATGGAAGCAAGACCAGTCGCTGACATCCTCCCGTTAGACGTAGAGGGAAAACTCTTGGCGCCGGATGCGTTGCTGGTCGACGACTCCGAGGTCAATCCTGAGGATGATTCGAGTATGTCAGAAAGTGGTACCGATCTTACCTCAAGGCCACCGACCGTTTGTACGGATACCGATGGCCACTCTGCTAGCATTCCAAGGCCCATTTTGCCAGCCACTAGGTCAGCATCTAATCTATTTGATAATAATTTTGGCTTTAGCGTTGGACTACCTTAATCTAATGAAGATTGTGTTTCTTTTTCTGGGGGGGAGAGCAGAATCGACCAAGCAAATTTAGCCAAATCAGTTTCATCCACGAGGTCCAACCCTTTAAGTACTGTTTTCTCGGGTGGACTTAGGTCCAGCACTGTTATAGCCATTTTGGTTGCTCTTCTTGCTGCGCTGTACGTCTCAGCAGCCCTTATGATGGTTCGTATTGACAGATTACACACAGCGTATCTGAACCATCCTCTTGCCTCGCCTGAGCGTTTCACTCAGGATCAATTGCTGCAGTATCTTAACTCAAACCTGGATCAGATCGTCAGGGTAATTATCTTGATCCCTAATACTTGAGTTGTCTTTCGTCTATACAGAGACTATACATCTGTATAGCAAGTCTGACCACCTGTGATGTCTTTAATGTTACAGGTGAGACAGAGTCTACAGACGTTATCGCAGCAATTCGTCACGATGAGCTCAGACAGCGAAACGGGCCCGGTAGTTTCCGGTGGGACAGTGGAACCGGAAGATGCTACAAGTTAGCCCCCAAGAATTCGAAATAATCTAATTCTACCAAATAATACGAGCCCCTACTCGCCTTCCTAGCGTATGAAGCGCCTCACACGTAAAAGAAAAGGATGTTAAAAGAAGAAAAAGAAATCGTCGCCGTCGTCGTATTCATCGAACGCGACGTCGCACCGTCGCTAACGTTAAAAACAGGACGCGACTCTGTCACGTCGCTTCTGCTCGATCGAGGCGACGCTTCGAGTTCTTCGATTAGGCATTATTAAAAATTAGCACCTAGACTTCCGTGTCGAAGTTAGGCAGCTCAGTAACGGGATGAAAGCAGAAATAGACGGGTAATCGAATTTCAACGGGATGAGCAAAGAGTCCAGTGAACGATGTAAACAAATGAGAAAGACTCATCCGCAAACGGTGAAAAAAAGAAATTTGTCCTGAGTATTAGATCGTGTTCACGGGTTAGATTTTATTAGATGCTTTCGACAGATATTACGATATAGGACAATTTTGAGCGCCGACTACCGACTGCTGGTGGGGATTACCCTTTCTTTCTTCATTTTTTGTTTCTTTCGTTTTTCGAACTAGTCATGCGTACCTCCTGCCCTCGAGGTACCAGAAATATTAATGATGAAATAATTAAATAATTATAAATGTGTATATTTGCTATACATATACGATCATGGATATGTACGTATGCATGTGAGCGATACACACTTTGCGACTACCTGTTCAATATTTATGTATTCGCTGCTAGTCGGGCATTACTACTGCTACAGGAGTACTATCAATTTACGATGTTATTCTTACGTAATGTATAATAGTTTCCGGGAACGATAGCACGTTGTCGCTTAGCGACGCGCTACTTGGTTCGTCGTTCGTTGTAAACTCTTGTGATTACGACGTATTCGTTTTAAGGTTATTAGTCGGCTAATTGTTTACGTACGATTTTCAGACCTCGCACTTTCCTCTTGTTACGATTGACGATGAACGATGGACCAGGTCGCACCTGCATCCTTACGCACGGAACGAGAGGTATTCGAATTAAAAACAAAAGAGAAATCAAGAGCGAAATCGAAATCAAATAGGAATACGAGAGGAAGGCGGTTGACTGTGATAATAAGATTGAGGATTTAGTTCGGGCGAGAGTGGATGGCCTCTTGACCTTTGAACAAAAAATTCCACGGGGTTTGGGTAGATAACGAGGGAGATTAAAAGAGAGGGGAAAATGGATTTGATTAAGGAGAAGCAGGTCCACGGCTTGCCGTAGCTCGACAGGGGATCTAAGAAAAGTGCTGTTATATTAATTAGCTATAATGATCTAATTGTATGTAGAATTATAGTAAAGTTACCTTATATGTTGTTACGATTAATTATTAACAGTACAATATACCGTTTAACGGTTATTAACGGTTTATTATTTTACGGTTATCTCGTCTAAGTTATCTTAGTCTGTTGTGGATGAACATTTACGTCTACGACTCGTTTACGACTTGGAGCTTCTCGTTTTGTTATGAATGATTTAACGTGATTTCGTTGCAAAACGGGTGGCCAATTTTTTTTTATAATTTAATAACGTCACGAGTACGAAGCTTTCTCCAAAATGTTTTCTGAATTTTGTATACATTCTTGTGCTCTTGTTTTTCTATCATTTCCTACGCGATTCTTGCACACTTTCCATGTAACGTCGTTTTTACTTTTCTTGCCGAATTTTTACCGAATGCGTTCACCACGCGATTTCCATAGCGTTTCTCGGCGTTGACGAGAAAATTCACGTTCGAGTTTTCTGAGCCATTCAAAATGTCACGTGCCATAATAAAAGCGGTATACCAAAAATACGTGGATTCATGGAGACAACCTTCATGCTCCGTGAAGTGTCGACATCACGAACGCCATAGAACGACCAGAAGTATAATCGAAGGATCGCTTTTTTGCTTGGGCATCAATAAAATTCCAATTTTTTAGCGTAATTTTAAGCGTTCGCACGATGCACGCTACAGAATGTAAATCGCACCTATTCCACGGTGTCCATAGATCCCAATGAAGCAGGAAATGCCACTCTGTGTGCGTTTGCCAACGATTAAGTAAAATTAACGAGATGAAATATAAAAATAGCGCGACAAAGAAATAGTTTTGGGCACGAAATATTTTTTTCCCTTATTAAATAAGAAAAGTCGCAGAAGAAAAATAAAAATTATATTCGCACGGTCCCACTGTGTTACTCGCGACAATTGGGCCGTCAGATTCAGAAAAAGGGAGGTAAAATTTAAAAGGTATATGAAGGATTTGAAATGCTAAAAGAAAGGTAAGAGATAAATTCTATTGCCAGAGTTCTCATGGGGTAGTTTCTAAAGGGACAATATACTAGAGCGAACGAACATGATATATGGGGAATAAATAAAAGAAGAGTGAATATCGATCTTTGCTTTTATCATTAGACTGCCCTGGTGCCTAGATACGAATACGCAACTGTTTCGCAACGGTTTAGAATCCGCGATGCAGATGCCCGGAAGTGAACAGTGATTAGCTAATTTATCCGTATAGCGGAAGTACCTATACATATATACCTTATTATTTATGTATGACAAGTTGCCTGTTAACCATACGTTCCTCCTTAGACTTTTTAGAAGGGTGCTCATACACGATCCATATAAATTTTCGTAGATTCGTTGCTCGTGTAAAATTATATTTTCCTCATTGCAAGACGCACCTTGACGAGATCATCGTGCACCAAAGACGGGACTCCATTTTAATTTCAACGAAGAAATAAAAAATAATTAAATGGCCGGTCTTGCTAGGCAGGAAACGAGTGATTAATGTACGATGTTAATTGAGCGTCTGACACGGTCATTGATTGATTATCGATTAACGACTTATTGATAATGGTAAAATCGTGATAAAGGGGAAACGAAGTCACGAGAGAATTGCGAAGGAACGAAGAGCATTCGCGATGAAGAAAGTGTGAAAAGTAAACCACAGGCAGACCAATGAATAATTATTACGTAATTGTGTAGCCGGATACACAGGACACAATAAAATTGTAAAAAATCACCGACCGTCAATCACTGGATAAATTTTTATTGATCCACCTTCCAATACCCTTTCTCAAATCGTACCGTTTACCATAGAAAATATTTAATACCGTAATTGTACGCAGGCGATGAATCTCACAGAAATGCACGTATTCTTTAGGGCTGCATATTGCATCGGACTGCGTAATCGCAGTCATTAACTGTAATAACAGGAATCTCAAAAAACTTTTTCTCATACAATTAACTAGAACGGCGCACTGTGGTTTATTTCCTGTTGGCGGTTTCCTACCTACCACAATTTAAAGTGCACCGATAAGATAAGCTTTCCGACGCTTTGACTTTATCCCGAAAGTGCGTTTATAATTGGGGCGAGTATTTTAATGAAGAATGCTCTAATTAACTGATATCGCATTAGAGACTACGTTCTACACGTTGGAATGGGCAATTGGTTATAATTTGTTTTTGTCTCAATATTTCTCAGCTATTCGAGAAATTTATTAATGCTTTTTCGAAAATTTATCAATTTTCTTTTTTTACTTTTGGAAACCACAAAACATTCATTTGTGCTTTATCTTACGGAGCGATTTACGCGTCTTCCACTGAGATCGATGCTGAGTAGTGGGGATTTCTGCGGTTTACCAGTAGGAAGCTGTAACTTATATAAAAGGCCGGGCCGCCTCACTGTAGACTTCAGTACGATTATTGCCTTTGGAAAATCGTTAATTCTTCGCACAGGAGTGATTTCGTAGATTGACATTAAGGATACATTGTCGATCAGTGAGATTCTTTGAAATAACGAAACTTTATGACACTTTAGTCATCTGCTTTTGGTAGCACAATATATCGTCGGATTCAAGGTCAGTCACGTATTCTAAGGACATTGCTTGCGCAACGTTTTTAAATGTAAAATAATCAACAAGTTTGATTCGTGGGATTCCCGCCAATTTGAATTATGCTACTTTACAACTTTTCTTTTTATAAGAAGATCAATTATCTCAATACCTATCTGTTGTCAGTGTCCATTGATGATCGATGTTCAAAAAAAGGCATTGAAATCTCCACGTCTCGTGCTAATTTCATAATTGTTGACAGTGACGTCTGCAACATTTATTATCATAATTAATAAGTGATAACGATTTTATTTTGAATTCACGTTTATGTAATTACATTGAAAATTATTTACAAGAAAACACAAAAACGTAATAATGGAGAGTAAATAATAATCAAGTATTATTAGTAACTGATGAATAAAAAACTAATTAAATCGTTAAAGTAGGTTAGCTAATAATATGGAATTTTACCAAATTTACTTTCTTCATAAAAATTCACTAATATTTCACGATTGTACCCTTGGAGTATATTCTTGTTGTCATAATTACTTAATGCTCTTATTTGTAAGCCAGTGAAGTTTCTTGTCCCGTCGATGACTCACTTTTCAATGCAATCGATGCTCACGATTACCGGACGTCAAACCGATTCCATTCAGGGCCTGCATTGCCTCTTAGCAATCGTATCACGCACGAAGAATTTGTCCCGGATTTTACGCAATGCGTCTTCGATGAATCAAACGCGGATCTTGGCACTGTACGCACTTTTGTAATTCCTGACGCCTCTTCATATTGAGAGACACTTAAAATTATACTGTATTCAATCTCGAGTATCCAGCTCCAGGAACAAGTTCTTATGAGTACCATTTGCACGCAAAAACTAATCATATTGTACAATGATCCCAGCACGAGAAGGTATTAGATAGAAATCATGCCGTTGAGCAACTTTTTCTATGGACGAAAATAAGATGGAAAAAAGAAGTAAGAGGAAGGCTGCGTAGGCCTTTGGAGAAGCCAAATGTTTAATGATTCCTTGGCTGAATTTATAAGTGGTTTGTCAAAAGTTATGGCTGCTTCGCGTTAAAAGTAATTAACGTATCGTTAATACACCAGCGAACTTACTTGAGCTTTTTTTATGTTATGCTACAAGGATTCGAATCCTTTCATAGACAGTTGAATTTACGTGTCGTTAAGTCGTATTTCAAGATGGAAGAAAATGTTGCAGTCATCGAATAAAAGACGTTCCTGACCTTGGGCCTTGAATATACATATGTAAATGATTGCACTGTGCATACATGCGTACATCCGCATATTTTTATCGTTGTACCTCACGAGTAATTGAAGTCAAATATTCCTCGAAGAAATAACATCTAACACGGTATAGAAGTGCCATTTAAATATTCGATTATTCACGAATTTTTTTGTTCTAACTAATTTTCACAGATGGCAGCAGCCGAACCGCTAACTGTTGAGTCGGTGTACATGTACGAGAAGGAAAATGCTACGCCTCATCATACCTGTACGTTTGAAATGGTCCATTTGGATCCGCCGATTCCGGTTTTGAGACGAGGTCAAGCATTCACCATGGCGCTAAGATTTAATCGTGAATACGTAGACGCGACGGATATTGTCAGACTCCTTTTTAGTTTTGGACCAAATCCAAACGTCATGAAGGGTACCAGTGGTGTCAATAGAGTGACAAATCGAGATAGTTATTTGACTGATCTTGAAGCCTGGGGTGTTCGTATGATTGGAAACAATGGGAATGACCTGTCGGTTGAGGTCAGAAGTCCTGTGGATGCTCCAGTTGGAGTTTGGCAATTGAAAGTTGAGACTACCACCTTGGGGAACAGAGGACCACCAATTACTTTCAATTATGATAGAGATATTTACCTACTTTTCAATCCTTGGGTCAAAGGTGCGGTAAAAAGTACTAAAGCATTTTTGACAATGATTTTGAATTTTGATAAATCTTTTTTTCACTTTTTAAAGAGGATCTCGTGTACATGGAGGATGAACAATATCTGGATGAATACGTGCTAAATGACGTCGGTAAGATCTGGGTTGGACCTTGGGGTAGTTCACGCGGCAGAGAATGGGTATTTGGACAATTTGACGCATGCGTACTTCCGGCCTGTCAACTTCTTCTTGAAAGATCAGGAATTAAAGCTGCGTCCAGGGGTGATCCTATTAAGATGTCACGAGCCATTTCCAGAATTGTAAGTATTCGACAGCATATATGTCTGATCAAGTATTCAATACCATATATTATTACAATAATCAATTAATTAGGTAAATTCTAACGACGATAAAGGAGTACTTACTGGTCGTTGGGATGGCAACTATGAGGATGGTACAGCGCCTTCCGAATGGACCGGAAGTGTCCCTATTTTAGAACAATTCTTGGAAACCGGAGACGAAGTCAAATACGGACAGTGTTGGGTATTCGCCGGTGTCGTTACTACTGTATGTCGAGCACTTGGACTTCCGTCCAGGGTCGTTTCTAATCTAGTATCAGCTCACGATGCAAACGCATCACTTTCTATAGATCGTTATTATAATATCGATAACGAGGAGCTTGATTACGATCCTGAGAATTATATGGGAGAGGATTCCATATGGAATTATCACGTATGGAATGATGTTTGGATGGCGAGACCAGATTTACCTAAAGGATACGGTGGCTGGCAAGCTATAGATGCGACACCTCAAGAAACCTCTGATGGGATGTATCAATGTGGACCAAGTTCCGTCGAGGCCATTAAGGAAGGCGCCGTTGGTTACAATTACGATGTTCCCTTTATGCTCGCTTCTGTAAATGCAGATTTTATGAAATGGAAGGAAGATCCTGAGAGTGAGTTCGGATATACCAAGATCGACTGTAATAAATATCAGTAAGTGCAAAAGAAAGTAATTAATTACAATAATTATTAATAAATATATTGTTGTCAAAAATTGTTTAATTCTTCTTCTTCGCAGCATTGGTCGCATGGTACTTACCAAAGCTCCTTGGATTTTTGATCCTAACGGCGACAAGGATAGAGAGGACATTACGTTATTGTACAAAGCCAAAGAAGGTATATCATTCTTTTAATTACGTTTTTATGTTGTTAATTATTCTTTTTTATGTTTAGGAACAAAGGCTGAACGTTTGACTCTATACAGAGCGGTTCGTGGTACCGAGCGGGCCAAGAGATTTTATGCTTTGCCATCTCCGGCCAAAGAGGATGTTGAATTTGACCTTGTTGATATAGACAGGGTCAATATTGGCCAACCGTTTGCTGTCGTTGTTAATATTAAGAATAAATCAAGTGAACCAAGAACAATACAGGCTATACTGTCTGCTGGCAGTGTCTATTATACCGGAGTCAAAGCTAATCTGGTGAAACGAGCTACGGGTGATTTCGTTGTCAAGCCTAATTCCAGTAAGTTAACGGTCAATTGTCAGTTGACTTTTTTTCCTTGAGTACAACATTGTCTAATGTTACTTTGTGACAGGTGAACAGCTTAAACTTAGCATCAGTGTTGATGACTACCTAGAGAAGCTTGTTGAGTACTGCAACATGAAGTTGTATTGTATTGCTACAGTTAAAGAAACGAGACAAACTTGGGCCGACGAAGATGATTTTCAAGTATTAAAACCCAATATCAATATCAAGGTACAAATGGTGAAATTATTACAACTCAAGTAATTCGTGAAGACATTAATTTGATTCTATATGCTTTTTACGTAGATCCAAGGCGAACCTGTAGTTGGAAAAGGAACCACAATTAGTCTAAGTTTCAAGAATCCTCTTAAGAAAACATTAACCGAGTGTCGATTTAATTATGCCGGCCCTGGATTATCGAAGAACAAGATTATCAATTTCAGGGATATTGCTCCAGAGGAAGTTGTCTATGTAGAACACCAGCTGGTACCTAAAAAATCCGGACAGCAGAAAATCATTGCGACATTCACTTCAAAGCAGTTGGTTGACATTACCGGCTCGGCTGCCGTTGATGTTCTGGATGAAGATGAGTAATCGTGAGACGAAAATAAAGAATTTATTATATCAATTTAAAATGTACTCGCCATAAATGTTAATGTTTATCTCAATTTTTATATCTAATATTAACTTTCTACAATCTACTTATAAATAAAGACGCCCGAGTGACTTCAACAGATGATTCATCAATTATCTTACAATCAAACAATGTAATGAACGATACAATAGAATATATCTTTATTTACAATAAGTTCTTAGAGTAAAGTAAATATAAATACAATCCGTACAAACACAATTCTACAATGGAAATTATCTAACAATATCAAGTAGAAATCAAGTTAAGAATACCATACCAAGAATCATGAATAGTACACTCCATCAATAACTATTAATGACTATCTACAAGAGGAAATATTTGGTCAATTCAAATAAATTTGTAACGTTCAATTCCATTCAAAGCTTCAAAACCAATAATGCAATAGCCATTCATTTCAATGTTGTCTATAAAACAACACATATGTAAATCAACTATGAGCTACTGAACCAATTGGACAAAGCATAAGCTGTGAGTATGAACCAGAAAGGAGACTGAGATTTCTTGTAAAATACGTATATATACAGCTACGAGCTACGATAATCATACTAGGGAACACACGCATCTGTGCACTAGCTAGAATAGTGAGAGGCGGAGCGGAGGAGTGGCGAAAAATGGCGATGACCCGTCTACAAGACGATCGCCAACAGTAGCAGCGAAAAAGCTGACAAATGTCGTGCGATCGATCGGATAGCTCGCATTGAAAATGTCTTGTCGCGCGCGGGTCGCCGTGATACGATACTCGTAATAAAAGGAGCATTTTACGTGTCAGTGTAAAGGAATATACGAAAGTGCAAGAAAAGAAGAGAAGAGTGCTTGCGAAACGTCACAACAGGACTATTCGCATCTAGGCAAGGCGCACGTTCAAACCTCATTGACAATCTTCCTATGTTCATTCTGCGGTATCGATATAGATTTTTATCAAGAATGATATGCTTTTGGAGTCTGATAATTTTGTTGTTGCTAATGAAAACACGTAGCTGTCTTTATTCTTGGATTGAGATATAGGTCGTGGTTAGGTTATGTGTCTGACACTTGTCTCTATGCTAAGAATAGATTGCATAGATTTTGGAGTTTGATACTATAGGAATGCCACTTGGAGCCTTTGTGCTCCATTTTTATGGTCTATTTAGGAGTCGTTCTTTTTGGCTTTTTTTTACTGGGTTTAAGTTAACTGCGTTTTTGGAAAATGATAGTGGGACAATCATTTAGGCAGATGTCTCCATATTTGGACTGTCAAAGAATTGGTTTTTAGGACTGACTTACAGCTGTGTATAGTAGTACTATACTGTTGTATAAGAACAGTGAATTTGCTTTGTACGGTGGAAATTTATAGTAAACAAAGGAATTGTTTTCACCGAATGAATTTGTAGTCTGCTGAGATTCTGAATCATATGAACTGCATATATCAGTTTTGATTGAGAAGGAAAAATTGTGGAATATATATATATGAATTATGAATCACCGTTGTCTACAGAAATATTATTTGTATACAACGGAATAACAAAAATCAATGCAGTTAAAGTATTATATAATTTCCTTTAATTTTGTAAAGATTGATATTGATAGATATAAATAAATGTTGATTTTGAATAATAACAATTTTACCATAAGATAGTGGCAAGTTACATTAACAAATTTGTTTCTTATGTCTTATTATTTTAGGTCCCACAGGGATTAACAATTTCACAATGGATCAAGAAACGGTATATGGTACACATGAGGACAGTCATGTCGTTATGTCGGAGAAGGTACAATCCCTGGCTGGCAGTATTTATCAAGAGTTTGAACGTATGATTGCACGATATGACGAAGATGTCGTCAAGGAACTGATGCCCTTGCTAGTCAATGTCTTGGAGTGTTTGGATATTGCTTATACTGAAAATCAGGAGCACGAAGTCGAGTTGGAGCTGTTGAGAGAAGATAATGAACAGTTAATGACACAATATGAAAGAGAGAAACAACTTAGGAAAACATCGGATCAGGTACATTTTGACGAAGAATTAAGCATCTAACACAATATAATCATTTAGAGGGTTAATGAAAGTATATACTAATGAGTAGTAAAAAAATTAACAAATATATGTCAATTGTTTTGTCCCCATAGAAATTATTGGAGTTGGAGGATGTGGCAGAAGACGAGAGAAAAGAGCTATTATCGAAAATTGATAGTCTGGAATCGATTGTTCGAATGTTGGAGCTCAAGACAAAAAATTCACACGACCACGGTACAAATGCCAAAGACATCTCCAGTCCATCCTCTCACAGAACCTTCCCTTACAGTAGAGTAGACCGTTTTCTGTTTTCGTTTTACATAGTTCATAGCACTTCTTTTTTAATATAGTTTGGGTTTCAGGGATTACAGGTTAAACTGCATCGGATATGTAGCTTAGATATCGCATGCTTCTGTTTTTTTCAGGGTTTTGCTTTTGTGATTGTACACCGATACATATTTCAATTCTATAATGAATAATATTGTTTTTCATTATTCTTGAAGGTATCACAATGTCAAACAATCATATTTTATATATTTAGAGTAAACGTACATTCACACATGAGAACGATAATGCCTCAATTTTTCTGCATTTATGTTATTCATTAATTGTATATTGTTTGTACGCCTAACAAAAATACGTTTATTTTTATTTGTTTCTTAACTGTATTCGGCAATGCTCTTTAGCAATGTATTTTTTTCGGTTTGCCACCCTTATTCAAATTTAGGGCCTAATGGTCAAGCAGTTTTTTAATGTATTTTTATCTCCTTTTAGTAATCCGCCTCGAAGAAAAGGAGTCGGAACTGAAACGCGAGTATTCCCGACTACACGACCGATACACAGAATTATTCAAAACTCATGTAGACTATATGGAACGTACGAAAATGCTAGTCGGCAGCACAGAAAGATTAGAAAACACAACAGGTGGCCGAGGACCGTCTCGTTTACCATCTCTTGGCCTAGCACACATGTCGCGAAGTTCCGGGCCACTCAGCTATGGTTTTCAGAGTTTAGAAACCAGTATGAATGCGGAAGATCCTCAGGAGGATGGTCCTCTGACAAATGTCGCCAATTTGAAAACCGAAATGTTGGATACCAGCAGTGAAGCTGCCGTTGAAACTTCTGATAAGAGCCAGTTGACTGACCAACCGATGCAAGAAAACAAGACAACTGCCATCTCGAGACGTGAGTCGTTAAAGAAAATTTTAATTATTATTCAAAAAATATATATAACACAGGCATATTGTGATAAATTCATTTTTCAAACTGAAACTGGGATATGATTGATTGTGACGTACAGATGAAAGTCCAGAAACGGAAATGCCACCACCAGTGATAACACCGACGACGCCGAACGCCGTTGAAAAATTCGCTACGACGCCAAGTGGACGAAGTAGAACCGAGAAGGAACAAAGAAGTGGAAATACATTGTATCAGGAACTCAGTTTTCAGGATGCCGACGCATTGGGAGAGATGGACGAGGGTGCCGATATTACTGGTAATTTTTTTCCAAAGATGCATAATTATTTTTTAATATGCCATTTTAATCTCACATCTAATCATGACAAAGATGCGCTTTCCCCTGTCGGTCCCATAACTAAACCCGCGTGACCGTTTTCAATTGCAGGAAGTTGGGTTCACCCTGGAGAGTACGCTTCTTCCGGTATGTTCGAAAAATCCTTTTTCAAACGTTCCGAATATCAAATGTTCTGTTTGCTAATCGTACAAGAATCGTTCGTTCAATTTTAAGAATATTCAAACAGTTTTTTCTTTCTTATACTTTTCTCTTTTACCGTACGCGACCGTATGATTTCCTTTTCCTTAAGCCTACGCACTTGCATGTTAATTATATTTGGCAGAAGGATAATATGCTTCTCTTTTTGTATACTGTACGTAGGCTCGGAAAAATAATTCTTAGTACTAAACAAAAAAAAAAAAAGAAAAACAGTATGAAACATTTTTCCATCAGTCCGCTTCTCCGTTGAGATTTTCCGATTAAGAAATAAATATGTTTTCAAAGAACCATCTATGATTTTCATTAAAGATCCTCTTTCTCGGACGACGAGTAAAGTACCGTTATAGGTCCAATGAAACTCAACTTCCCAAAACGTTTAATATTTGTTATCTTTTAATTTTTAACAACAGAAAAAAGTGTTTACTAACTTGTATCTATGTTTGCATTGTTTGCCCCTTTTGCTGAAACGCCCGTTTACGTGAAATCTTCGTTGAACGATGCATGCAACGAATAACCCATCCGTGCAGTGAATGACAACTTTTTCGGTAAGAGCTTTGATATATCTGTCCTCCATACTCACATTCTTCATAACTTTCAACCGTTGACTTTAATTCATTTTCAATTTAAAAAAATAATAAAACACCAGGTAGTAAGCTAATACGTTTAACAATGAACTGGTCGTATACAGCATTCGCTCTAATTGAATTGACTTTATATTATCTTATTATACAATTTTTCATTTTCGCCTCGCTTATATGCTGTTACTTGCTGTATATGAAATATCGCGAGATTAATGAATTTTTAATGCAGCGCAATTTCATTTAATTGTTTCAAAGGTCGATTGAAACTATTCCATTCGCTTCTAGACCACTGCTAGCTCTTATCAACTATCTACTTTTCTTGTAGGTATGGGTAAAGAGGTGGAGAATCTAATTATGGAAAATAACGAGCTCCTGGCTACTAAGTAAGTGACAATTTTCGTGATAGATCATCATTAATTTTTTAACTGACGGATACGATGCTGATCGAACGATCGATAAAATACTTTTCTTCTAGGAACGCGTTAAACATCGTTAAGGACGATCTTATCGTCAAAGTGGATGAACTCACTGGGTAAGAAGATACAATATCCACAACTTATACCACAGAGCCTAAGCATGTTAAACATACTTAATCATAATTCACCAGAGAGCAAGAGATACTTCGAGAGGAAGTACGTGGTCTTCAGCAAGCAAGAGAACGTCTCCGACAGAAGGTGTCTGCTCTGGAAGAAGAGTTGAAGAAGGTCAAGGAAGAGGCCGAGGCGGCAGCAAAGGCTACAAAGAGTGACGACGAAGAGGACGTACCACTGGCTCAGAGGAAGAGGTTTACCAGGGTGGAAATGGCGAGGGTGCTCATGGAGCGTAATCAGTACAAAGAGAGATTAATGGAACTCCAGGAGGCTGTGAGATGGACCGAGATGATTCGAGCTTCTAAAACGGATCCGGCCAGTATATCCGGCGGCAAACAATCCGTCTGGAAGTTGTAAGTACTTATCGTTCATCCTCAGGCATTATTTCAATTTCCTCTCTTAATTGTCTTATCAATTTTCTCTTGTCTTTCAGTTTTAGTAATCTCTTCACAGGCCCAGCCGATCGAGGGGGACTAGTTCGTGGGCCTCATACTCTACCGCAGATACGATATAGCGCCCCTACCAATCAAGTTGCACCAGCCCCACCATTGGACACAATGCGGAGACGAACATTGAAGAGTCGTCATGACTTTCTTGACCAAGGGGACACCATGTGAGAAATGAATCAACTTATAAATGCACCCAGATAGCGTTGCGTTCATAATTCGTATTATAGGACCCGCTTGTCTCGTTACAATTACCTATTGTTTACGTAGAGGTTTTTTTTTATTTATTTATGCACTTTACACATCTATTGTTATTATCTAGCGAGGTTCGTTGTCAAACTATGGTTACCCTTATTCGCCAAAAACTTTTTAAACTCTTACGGTTTAATGATAATGGCCACTTTACGCCAAGTACCTGATGCACACGACGGCGTCGTGAAACTTTGTTGTTGTTACGCGCGGGATGCAGATGCAATTTTTTTGGTTTAATTCACAAACAAACCGCGATTGTTGTTACTTGTTCGTGATACTTGGAGAACTTTCCCTTATAAATTAATACTTAATCACTTCCTCGCTAGGTGCTCCTTCGCTCAGCATCAGCCGGAGGAAGTAGTGATCGCAGAACGGGCTATCGATACGCTCTCGGTGACGTCAAGAAAGTCGTGAAAAAAGATAATAAGACAGAAAAGAGAAATAGAAATTTATGCGTGCATTCACTCTCACTGTTTCTGCCCCCTTTTTTTTGTTTTGTTTGAATTCTCAACCGTCTTTGCAGATTAGAGCCATCTTTGGTTAGTTGGGATCCGTAACTTTACTCGCATCTCACGATTAAAATCATGATCGCATTCGACAGATGTGAGTTCTTTCTGAATAATTCGTGCTCTAACCGGTTTATATATATACGTATATATATTATATATATATATGCATATATATAAGATTTTGTCTCTATGTTTTCATCGTTATTATATCGCTAACCCATGGTTGCTCGATCCCTCGTGTCTTTGTAATAATCGCAGTTAATTAAAGCTGCCACAGATGCACTCGGGCTTGGTCTCTCACAGCTTCCGGTCTCTGTATCCAGAGTCTCGACATGGTATTCCACAGTCAGTGCTCTTGTTATTACCTCTCTCTCTCTTATTTTTTCTATTTTCCTTCTCTTCTTTCTCCTGTATCTTATCTGTAACTTGAACCTAACACACTTGTGTTTACTGGCGCAGAAACTTTTAATGGGTCGTCGCATTAATGTTGCACCGAGAGTCACATTGCTGCTGGCCACAGCAACGAAAATAAAATTAAACAAGTGTGCTGGCACTTTAAATTTTTTAAAAATCATAACGCGTACAGGTGATGTACGTAGATTGCGTTTCACTCTAAAAAGAAACTGCTGAAACACTCAAGATTTTATTACACGCGAAGCGCGCACTGATAATTTCTATAATTGCGCTTGGAAGAGTCATTATTTTTGTAAAACCGGCGACGCGCGGGAGATCTTTCAAAATCTCTGTTGTGTAAATAAGAATTTGTATATTCCTTTGAGAGATTCTTATACGAGTTTATTAATCAGTTAATAAAAAGTATTTTAATTATGTTACGTTGAGCTTTTATTTCATTGTTGCGCTTCGCTCTTATCTCTGTACGATCTCCTTGCTTGTTATCTCAAGAGACTTCTGACTTTTCTGGTTTTTCATGGGACGCTTGTAAGACAAAGGTCAGGTAATCTTGTTGTGCTTTATTTTGGAATCGCACGAGGACACATATTCTTCACGCCGACGCCTGCAATGATCTTCTTCTGGTGACCTGGTCCGTCCATACAACTGGGATCCAACTATGTTCGCAGGTCCTCGGAGAAACTAGTTGCCAGACGCGCCAACGAGAGAAGAGAACAATATAGACAGGTGAGAGCACACGTGAGAAAAGAAGATGGACGATTGCAAGCTTATGGCTGGAGTCTACCAGGAAAGCCAAGTGCTCCAGCCAGACAACCTGTACCAGTTCCTGTATACTGTAGGCCACTTCAGGAAACCGAACCTGGCATGAAGGTGAGTGAAAGGAATTCCGGTCGCTGAAGCTTAAAGGATGCTGGTTGAACTTGTTCGTTTTCTGAGCAGATATGGTGCGGCGCTGGTGTGAATCTCAGCGGTGGAAAGACCCGGGATGGCGGCAGTATGGTCGGTGGTAGTGTATTTTATGCTGCTGAAGCTCAAGAGAGCAGTAACGCGAAAACGGATGCTGAGGATGCTGTGGAGCATCTTGATAAAGAACTTCAGGAGAGTGAGCAACGACGTCTAGAGGCTGAGCGTTTAGAGATGCAGCTGAGTTCTCTGGTCTGGATATGTACATCGACGCAGAAAATGTCAAAAGTTACAGTGATAGATGCTAACAATCCAGCTGACATTCTTGAAGCCTTCAATGTCTGTCAGAGTCATCTCCTGTGCATCGCTAGTGTTCCTGGTGCCAAAGAAAGCGATTATCTTCAGGTCGCGAATGATAATACCTCTGTTGGCGGCACGACCAATGGAACTAATCGAGCTGAGAGCAACAAAAATGATGTGGAAACTGTACCTGTAGAAGGTGTCGCTGTTGACAGTGACACCGTCGACGTTACGAAGAATGCCGAATCCCGTCTTGCCGTAGAGAGTAAATCAGAGGATAAGAAACCAGAAGATCCGTCACCAGGAGATCGTACGAGTGACAATACTGAGAAGATTCCGGATGCTGAACCCAACTTAACAAACACTGGTCCACAGAGTTTGGAGAGTGTTGACAGTGAGACTGCCAATCTTGGCAAGGTTCAATTTGTCACCAGCACTCCAGAACCTTCGACGTTACGTGGTAACGGTGAGAAAAGCAGTACCGTTGACAGTGGTATTATGGTCGATGAAGATTGCACGCCCATCGAGAAGATGTCGTCCATCCAACCCACCATGTGGTTAGGAGCACAGAATGGTGCTGTGTTCGTACATTCAGCTGTGGCGAAATGGTCGGTTTGTCTTCATTCAGTAAGATTAAAAGACGCGGCCCTGGCTATTGTGTAAGTATCAATTGAGAAAACCAACGAATATTCTGTAACTCTTGCTAATTTTCTATTATTCATATCATCTCTACAGACACGTACAGGGAAGAGTCCTGATCGCCCTGGCCGATGGTACCATTGCAATTTTTCAACGAGGATCGGATGGCCAATGGGATTTATCTCAACATCACATTATAACTTTGGGCAGTCCTCAACATTCGATTAGGTGTATGACTGCGGTAACAGGAAAGACTGTTTGGTGCGGATACAGAAATAAGATTCATGTGATAGACCCAATCACGATGACACTGGAGGTAAGGTTTTAAAGTTTTAATTGATAATATTAGGATTAATATTTTTTTATCGGGTTGTAGCGAACGGTAGATGCGCATCCACGTAGAGAATCCCAGGTCAGGCAATTAGCTTGGCTCGGAGAAGGTGTCTGGGTCAGTATCAGGTTGGACTCCACCTTGAGACTCTATCACGCGCATACCTATCAGCATCTTCAGGATGTGGATATTGAGCCTTACGTCAGCAAGATGCTTGGTACGGGAAAACTTGGGTTTTCCTTTGTCAGGATTACGGCATTACTCATCTCCTCGAATAGACTGTGGATTGGTACCGGAAATGGTGTCATAATTTCAGTACCTTTATCCGAAAGTAAGTTTCAAAATTTTTTTACTAATTCTAGATTTTTATATGTTACAGTCCCACTGAGAAGGCCATTTATTTTCTGTTACAGGCGCCGGTGGCTCTATGGCCGTGTCCAGAGTGCAAACCGGAAATAACAAGTGCGATGCACCGGGAGTCGGTGTTCGAGTGTTCGCTTCTGATCGTGGTGTCACCCCAGGCAGTTTTGTTCCTTACTGTAGCATGGCTCATGCACAACTGAGCTTCCACGGTCATAGAGATGCCGTGAAGATGTTTGTCGCCGTACCAGGTTGGTCCATTATATACGTACTCTGATTAAGTGCCCAAGTACATTCAGTACGTACCACAAATAAATTTGATCATCCGGTCACGTAATTTCTCACCCCACAATCCGTCAAATATTTTACATCCAAACACATATTCATCAGATTTTGCATACAACAACACAAGCTTGAATACAAAACTGTTGTTCATCAGTATATTTATACATTGCCCCCTGGCCCGTATATATACCTATATACAAGCATATTTCCAATTTTCCCGGTTCCAGGTCAAGGAGGTCAAAGCGCAGTTTCAGATGGTTCCCAACCAGCAATGCTGGTCTTATCAGGAGGCGAGGGTTACATTGATTTCCGAATTGGTAAGTATCAAATAGAATCATCATAACTTTGCACAACCGTAATTTAGCTAGTTATCTAGTCCAGTAGAGTACAGTAGTCCTGTAGTGGCCAAGTCGTCTAGACCGGCCATGCTGATAAAGGGTCGCGTGATAAGGTTGATTATGGGATTAAATTATTGAAAGATCTTTCAGAAGTCTTATAGCATACATTATTCCGGTGATCGCTTCGTCAAGACAGATAATCCCTACATCGTGAGAAGCTAATAATTGCACTAGGTATAAAGACGATCCCCCCCCACACCCCACCCAAACCCTTCGGGCTTTTGTGCTCCATCTGTTTCGAATTAGCTGGTATCAATCTTGGGGGTGATTGGCGATTGATAATTTCAGTGGAGGAGGCGGAGGACGAGAGCGACGTGGCGACCCACCTGATTGTGTGGCAGCTGGTCAGGTACGCCCCCGGAGAGTAGTAGGAAGAGCTCAATTCATTCTCATTCAGCCCCTAAACTAAATTTCTAATACTTACTAACTCCTAGATCAATCGCATACTATCATATCCTATGAACCATTATGCATACTAACTGTTTCCGGTGTATTGATACAGCAGATAAATCATTGATCAACCTTTTATTATCTTGCTAAGAGTCGCACGTGCTAACCAATTGATCAAAGTAGATAGAATATCTAACCGGTGTAAGAATAATGGTCCTTATAGAAAATTCTTGATATATTCCATTAATGAATACTGACTGTTTACGCACCTGAATAAAAATATCAATGCTGTATAGCACATTGTCATGATTGACAGCCAATAAGAATGTTCAATCGTACTCGCTGTGTATATGCTATGCCTTGATCTGTGAAATATTGTTGTACTATAATAAGCTATGATAATCGGCATTTCATATTTGTGCAAAAGATCATGGCAAGGAATAATATTCAAAATTATCATCGCGGTGGCACCAGCACATGACCTTCCTACGTTTTCTTTGCTCTCTGGGGGGTGAAACGCTTCCAGCTGGTATTCTGCATACGCGTTGTAAAAAATTCAAAAGGGCTGTCCAACACTGCACCCTTTCCCGCTAAAACATCCACGACTGTCTGGACATATTGACTATCTACACTTGACTATCTCGATTTGGTAGTGCTATAGACACCCTGTAGAAATCACAATCAGAACTCACGGCTCATCTATTACAGGTGACGGAGACGAGGCCGAGGATGGAATGGACCGTTCGAACGCTGCAGCTGCGGTCGCCGCCGCTGCAGCTGCGGCAGCTGCCTCAGGAACCGAGGAACATGGTGAACAGTCTCATCTGATAGTTTGGCAAGTGCAGTGCGCATTGCCAGCACCGGTCTCTACTTAGTTTTGTCTACATGAAGGTGCAGATCTTAGTTCAATCTCGGTGCAGAAGCCTCGAGCATTACTCAGCATTGCAAGGAGTGTCAGTGACCTTCGACCTGGATGAGCTCAGCAAGCCTAGCCGGTGTCCTGAGAAGGAAATCTACGCGTATTCACCTAGAGACTATTTCAGTGTAAAATTATAATATGCAACAATCGCAGCTGCCGAGAGGATCTTTTTAAGACGCAAGATCACTTCAAGCGTTTTCATCGAAGGCGACTGGCTTTAAATCGATCCCCCAAGTGGTTTCATGGTTACTTCGTGGTGCTAATCGAGTTGTTTCTTGTCGCGCTTGCAATCAAGGAACCTTGAACTTCGGTGAGGACATACAACTACTGCACTTGGGTCGCCAGGAACGACGTCCACCGATGCGCATCCATGAAAATTTACCGTCGACTGCTTGCTTAACGCGCACGACTTCCGCTTGAATATACAATCGTATAGAGGCGCGATATTAAAAATTTATAGCGACGCATTATAGTCATTTGGCGTACCTTTCGTTGTGCTAGTAATCATAATGGGTATGTAGCCATTTTATTGATTGGCGTCGAACGCTGACGCGCTTCAACCTAATACATATTTGACTTCGTCGTGAGCATTTTTTAACGAGAAAACAATCAAGAGGCTATTGCGCGCCGACACACTTTTCCGACTAAATTCGATTTTAATTTGTCTAGCTCAGTTTACAGTTGTCATTAAAATATTATCGGAATTCGCGTTTATCGGATGGATGAGGATTATCAGAATTGCATTTGAGGGCTGTATTAGTTTCGAATGGTCATTTGAGGTCCTTAGATTATTGTTATTACTGCTATTATTATTATTAATATTATTATTATTGTAACACGCTCGCGTTCACGGCTCACCCTACTTCGGCCGTAATCCTGATCGCAGATTTGCGCAATCCTAATGGATATCATCGACCTGCGCCTAGCAATCCCTTCTGTTATAGCTAATTAAAATCTGGGTAATCGCATAGGCTCGATATTTAATGACTATTGAAGCCGCTGATATCTGTAAATAGCGTGACATTGTCAATCAGCGACTATAGCTATAAGAAATTTTGATTTAAAGATTTTCGTATGCGTGCGCAAGCGATAAGAAAAAAAATCATTTATCCCAATTATCTTTCCCTCTATCTTCCGACTCTTTTACCAAAGATAAGGATCGATTATATATTGTTTATATAACTCGTAGCTGAATGGCTCCCGCAAATTCTACGTACTTGTATTTTTGACTCGCAACGTTCGCGGATCACGTTGTGATGATCCAACGTCGAGATCGAGCATAGAATAACTGTACCTAGCTTGGGTGGAGCTGTAATGGCATTAATAAAGACAATTATGGAGATAACGGGCAATTGTCAAAATAAAATTGTACGAGATAACCTCCTTTCCGATAGTTGGTGCTTTTTGTGTCAAAAATTAAAGGCAAAAAGTACCGAGTAACGGTAGCAAGGAAATTACGTAGTTCAATTATTTAGAAATTACATAGAGCTGTCTTCAACTGATACAAACTGCGATAACTTCCGTTCCCACGTTCACGTAAAAATTGATTATCATTTATTAACTGTAATGAATTTTTACGGTATTGCTGATATCAGAAGAGTACAACAACTATGAAAACGATATATTGCAATACATTCCTGGATCTGTTCCAGCAATACGCGCCGTATATGAAAAGTAAAAAGCGTGATGCCATTAAGTATAATTATTGTTTAGAAAATTAATCGTCACTAACGACACACAATAGAAACTCTTTAGACAATTGTTTCTAGGTTATATCGTCGCGGAATGACTTTATATGGGGTAAAAGTAATATTATGAAAGAATTAGCAAGATCATCATTCGGAATATTATTGCGCGTCTCATGGAACTCACAATTCTCTGCGTTGTATACAACCTTTCCATATCAGCTGGTTGGTCAATCCCACCAAAGACTATTACGTCCCAACGCCGATAAAAGGCTGTGGCAGTCCGGCAACTGGAGTTATTCGAGTCACACGTCGGGACGTTTACTCGACGCAGTAGGACGCAGTACAAACGTGAAGGTTCGTCGTGACTGTTCGGATTCTTGCAAGAAGAAAATCAAAATGGATCGAGATCCAGCATCCAACCAGTTACAAAAATACAAGGAAAAGATGGAGGTACAATCTTTACATATATATATACCGTTACCTTTATTATTTTATTTAACATGCATTTTATACATATTTGACTTACAGTAAAAATTTTAAAAAATTAATAACTACAATAACATTTCATAATACAGTCGTAGGACCTTCACAGGATGTCCTAGGGACGTCCTGCTTTGTAGTCAGTAATGCTTTGTACAGAAATTGAATATTCTTTTTGAATTTTTTTTCCAAGAAGGTATTCCTTCCTCTTTCTTCTAACGATGCACTGTAGAAACTTCTGACTAGGAGAATTTCTATCAGTTTATTATTAACAAGGCTGTGCAATTAGAGAATAATGGAGAAACGACTACCGTGCAACTTTCTCTGTTTTGTTTTGCATTCTCGTTTGGCAATATAATGTTCGCTCGTGTCGGTTGCATGTTTGGTATTTTCATTTGGCCAATCACTCATATAAATCGAACCTATCGACCCGTGATATTTATATTTGGAATTTCTAATATGTTTTTGTAATCAGTTCTTACATTGTACGTACAGCAGACTATCTTTTCTCGACTAGCAACATCCTACTTTTTCTATACTACATTCTAGCAAAAGGACAATACAGCTGCTGATCCCTGAGCATCCAGGTAGCACCATGGTATTCTCAGAATATCCTAATTTCATTCCCAACGTTCGAAATAGATATTCAATAATATTATCAATAGATCCCAGTACATTCTGAGTATATGCAGAGAATACTAATGCGTTCTAAGAATATCATTGCATCCACAGATGATATATATATATATGCGTTGGTGATAATGAATGAGCGCAAGGACTTTGATAGAAATTTATCACGCTAAACTCACCAGCTGAAGTTAGCCGTAAATGACTTAGGTCATTAGTGACAGCAGTGTGGCATTATTAAAAAAACTTGAAAGTCAAAGTCATAACATTATTAGCACAATGAACTTCACATTCTTCCATTTGTTTAACGAGGTCACACTGCCTCGATCACGATTGCATTCTTAAAAGTTTCCACGGAATCCTAACCTTTAAGGTTAAAACGAA
This sequence comes from Pachycephus smyrnensis, assembly GCA_030142225.1. Taxonomy (NCBI): domain Eukaryota; kingdom Metazoa; phylum Arthropoda; class Insecta; order Hymenoptera; family Cephidae; genus Pachycephus; species Pachycephus smyrnensis. The sequence goes on from JARQST010000741.1 coordinate 152,673, forward strand.
GATAAATATTCTTTGCATTATTAATTCTTTGCAATCGTGTCTCTGGATACTCCTTACATAATACCTGGGAATATTCTGACTCCCGTCGGCAATGAGTTCAAATGTAGATTCCCAATAATGAGATGCTCGTTGCAGTTGGATCAATCGTTTGGAGTCAATAATGCGCAATTATTAATTCCACGTATAAAGTTCTTGCCAATCATGCTGATTCATTCACGATGCTGCTGCTCTATGCGAATAATTAAATATAATACGCCGGAAAGTTCCACTTGTTGTTATTAGGAGGAAAAAGAGCGTTGATGTTTTCTTTTTTTTATTTGGAATATGTTTAAATATTCTGTACAGAATTTTCTACGTTGGTTTGCATGATACAAATAGGCTTGCGTGTCATGTGTAGATATACTGAAATTGCGACAAACCGTATCGGATTAGCAGCCGCTGGCTAACAATGTCGATAATATGATAAAGATTTAAACGCGAATCAAAAAATGGGTCACGGCTTACCGTTATTGATTACGTAATGCGATACGAAAAATCGTTAGCACAAATCTCGATCACTTGACTGTAGGTGAAAGTCCAAAAAAATAAATGTTGATATTCCTTGACATCGAATTTCGATGACGTTTGACTATTTTGAGAAATGGACAATTTTAGAAATTCGTATTACAGCTTTTGGTAAATGCAGCTGCACCTGCACGATTAATTATGTCGTTCAACGTGCACTTTGATTCACCTATCTCCACGCATTCACTACTTTTTTTTATTTCTCACTTGCACGATTTTTTTTTGTACGCACAATTTTTCAGCACAAATCATCGGATACGAAGATTGCGACAAATCTATTTGGCCAAACTAATCGCAAGGTATGTTAGTTGACGTGGATGAAAAGTGCGGTAGCTGACGTCGCTTCGAGATATTAATAATAATCCAAAGCTGTATCAGCTTTGATACGCTTTTGTGAAAAAAAAAACTGGTGCGAAAAGGCTTTTTGAAATTTTTTTTACAATTTGATCGCATCCTGTAGTAAAATTTTTTTGTTAAGTACCCATGATCCCTCCTGGTCTTTGCTAATTGTAGTGCTGTGACTAATTGTATTGTTGTTATTTAAATAATTTTTAAAAACATTGATATTTCAGGGAGAACCAGCTGTACTGCTAACTGGAGCTGGAAATCCAATTGCTAATAAAATGGCCTCCCTTACTGTTGGTCCCAGAGGACCAATACTTTTGCAAGACAGTGTATTCCTTGATGAGTTATCTCACTTTGCGAGGGAAAGAATACCGGAGCGTGTAGTGCACGCGAAGGGAGCTGGTAAAGATAAATATTAAAAATATGATTTCCTAATCAGTAGATATAGACTGATAAGTGAAGAAAGTTGCACGTTATGATATCAATGCTTTTTTGGCAACTGGTAAACTCGTGATATCATAGTTAAGTACTGATTATGCGAACAAACACAATGATGTAATTCTGTTTTTATATTCCAGTAGTCTTTGGAAATTAGATTTCTTATATACGAATCTGATAACTGCAATATTTATCAATATTGACGATTACAGGGTTATCAATACGATAACCATTTATTATATCATTAAATAATGTTTATTATGGATCTCAGACCCCTTTAGTGGTCTTATCATAACATGTATTTTGAAGCTTAAGAAATTTTTATCTAATTGTATTCTTTTTTCTTAATAATTTCATGATAATCTAGTTTGGTTATTTCATAGGATTTTGAAAACGTTTTAGCAGTGACGTAATGCTTGTTTGAATTCTTTAGGTGCTTTTGGCTACTTTGAGGTGACTAATAATATCAGTAAGTATTCAAAGGCCAAGGTCTTTGCTGGAGTGGGAAAAAGGACGCCGATCGCAGTGAGATTCTCCACTGTGGGGGGTGAGAGTGGATCCGCCGATACTGTTAGGTAATTTAATGGTTTTTAATGATATTACATTTTTTTAAGAAAAGCCGCAATTTTTCTTGACAAATTGGGTAGTTACAGTGAAGAGAAAAGTTTTCGTTCGATTGTCAATTTCTTGGCAAAGCAATAAATTGAAAACATTTTAAACAATGGATTCTAGAATGGTTGAGATATTTGTGTTATCAATGTAACAAAGCTAAACATTCATCACTGTTATTGTTATCTCCCAAAACGTGACAAAACTTACGTATACCATTGAAGACCGAACGCTTCTGAATACTCATGTCGCATAAATGCGTATACTCAGAATAACTCAAAATACGTGAAAAACATGAAATTTTAGAGATCCACGTGGTTTCGCTGTCAAGTTTTACACCGAGGAAGGAATCTGGGATTTGGTTGGCAACAATACGCCAATTTTCTTCCTAAAGGATCCTCTTTTATTCCCAAGCTTCATTCACACGCAAAAAAGAAATCCAGTGACGCATTTAAAGGTACGACAAAAGTCAAATTGCGTATTTACTTTTTTAAACAGCAATACAATGTCGCTCATTGAGAATACCGTAGCAATACTATGTTTGCCTATAGTGATAAAAGTATTGCCTATTCACTAGAATTTCATAACTATAATTCCAGGATGCATTTTGCGTTGCGCAACAGAAGTTGCCATAATTAGCGCAACCGTACACAAAGCTTGCGTAACGCGTCAGCAATATTGCTGTTAAAAAAAAACGACCACTGTCTTGAATACAATGCGATTATATTTACGACTATACTTACGGTGAACCGATTTGAAGTATTTTTCATCATTTTCAGGATCCTGACATGTTCTGGGATTTCCTTTCTCTGCGACCGGAAAGTCTTCATCAGACTCTTTTCCTCTTTGCTGACCGTGGAATTCCAGATGGATATCGTCACATGAACGGATACGGTTCGCACACTTTTAAACTCGTTAACGATCGCAACGAGATGGTCTACTGCAAGTTTCATTACAAGGTAAGTTGGTGGTATGATTATTTTTGGAAAGCAGCAATCTCATTTTTGCAAATTCTTCTAGACCGAGCAAGGAATTAAAAATCTATTAGCTCAAAAGGCACAAGAATTGAGTAGCGCAGATCCTGATTACTCTATTCGAGATTTGTACAATGCCATTGCCCAAGGTCAGCATCCATCCTGGTCTTTCAACATCCAGGTGATGACGCCAAAGCAGGCTGAAACCTTCAGATGGAATCCGTTCGACCTGACTAAGGTAACTTTATCCAAAATCTGCGTTCGGTCCAGAACTAATCACTCTGATATAAACAGACATGGCCGCAAAAGGAATTCCCATTGATTCCTGTGGGACGTTTGGTGCTGGATAGAAATCCTGAGAATTACTTCATGGACGTGGAGCAATTGGCTTTCAATCCTGCCCATTTGGTACCTGGAATCGAACCCAGTCCTGATAAAATGCTTCAAGGTCGACTCTTTGCCTACGGCGACACTCATAGACATCGTCTGGGAGCGAATTACCTGCAGCTACCAGTCAACTGTCCCTACAAGGTAATTGAGATAATATTAAATATATTATTGATTTTATTAATAATTATGCAATTATCGATTACCAGGTGATGTCAGCAATGAATTATCAACGTGACGGTCCGATGGCCTATCACAATCAAAACGGCGCGCCAAATTATTATCCAAATAGTTTTGGCGGACCTAAAGAATGTCCTGCTGCTCGTGCACCCAGTTTCCAAGCAAGCGGCGACATTGATCGGTACGATCCTGTCGACGAGGATGATTACAGCCAGGCAACGACATTCTGGCGTAATGTTCTCGATGCTGACGCCAAGACAAGACTTGTTGAAAATATGGTTGATAATATTCGACATGCTTCCAATTTCATCATTGAACGTGCCCTTAAGCATTTCGTTAAGGTCGATGCTGATCTTGGCAGGAGACTCACTGAGGGCCTGCGAAAATATGGAAAGGCTACTGGTTTTTCTGCAAATTTGTGATTGTTTTCATTGCGGGATGGGCCAAAAATTAGTATCTTGTATGTTTTATTTTTTTTACCAATATTATGTTAAGTGTAATGCACATGATTCTTGTATTTGATTGTCGTTAATTTTGAAATGTATGAAAATGATAAAATACATTGTCACTATTTTTATGTAATAAAGAGCGTTACGTCGTAAAAGTTTATGCTCTTAGATACCCTATAAAGAAAAATCATGCTGTCCGCATTGGAGGGAAAGATTGATTTTTTTTTGTACTTAAAAAAAGGTAATAATCTGGTAATCGCTTTAACGGTAAAGTCTTGCAAGAAGTTTCTTAATGGAGTACGTGACATCGTGCAAAGTGTCGCAGATTACTAGTATTCCTTGTAATACGGTAGGTGGGTGATAGACTGAAGATAATAAAAATGATGGAGTTTAATAAGGTTAGACGAGTATTACGTACAAAATGTCCCAAAGATTGAAGGTTCTGTAAGTATATATAATATATATATAAAATTTTATATAACATAAAATATTTATAAAATATAACTTTTATATAATATACAAAATAATAATCTATAATTGAAGGTTCATATCATGAATAACAATTAGCGATGAATTTTTTCTGTCGACTTAAATGCTTATCGTAATAGAGTATTAACACGTTCCGTGCCTTGTGGCGCGTATACGCCTGCATGAAAACTAACCAAAAAAATTATCCGGCACAGAACGTGTTAATCAGTACGTTAACTTCGTGAAGGAAAATTTGTATACGTTAATTTTTCTAATCCCTTTTGCAAACCTATCATTTCCTATAACTTAACACGTGGGTGGGAATAGACGGTAAAATCAATCGCTCTAAATTAATTACATTCTTGTTAAATTAGAGTGTAACCGAATGAAGATGAGTAATTGATCAAACAAAAATAGTCGACGGGCACATACCGCACTGTACTCTATTGGTTAGTTGGATAGAACCCTAATGAAAAAATAACGGTAGTGAAATATAATATAGCGACGTATACTATAGTACAGAAAGTAAGATTATATAAAATTTATCCATGAAGTAAGATTACGGAGGAGATGAATCTCTTGCCTGCCTAGCTTTAAACAGTGGAGGAAATTATTTTGAGTAGCTTTTACATCTTTTCCGATGAACCTTATTGCAAAAAAAAAGGTAAGTTTCACTGTGGAAACTGTAAAAATTACATATAGATTTTAGCAAAGCTACTTCAGTAATTATTACCATAAATTGTGCATAATTTACATCTCAATCAAGTAAAAATTACTGAAGTTCGAAAGCAATTTCTCCGAGGCGTGATATACACGTTACATAATGTAAATGTCGCTCGTCCATTATTTTACTTTTACATTATCATGCAGTAAGATTTGTTTGCTATCTGAGAATCCCAACAGATGTACGATTAGCTAAGCTTCAATTCCAATGTGCTTATCATCTGTCAGATATACTTTACAAGTTATGTAACTTTTACATAACATAAATGCTATCGCTATTTTCATATGCGAGTACTGTATCAAGTACTTGAACTTGTGTATGAATCACAGGAAATTTCTCTCCATCTAATCAGTAGTGTCAGTTACCGCCAGTCGTGGCGCGAGTGTTCCATGTTGGTTCACTCATGATTGGCTAGCTAACCCGCGGTAAGAAGAAGGAAGAAATCAGCAGTACAGAAGAAACTGTCACTGACTGTCACTAAAAATTCAATCCGAAAACCGATGACATACTTTCGAAATCTGATCAAGACATAAAATTAAGGCCAAATATAAATCTCGAACAATATACGGAATAGATTAAAGTTACATTCAAACTTTGTAAAATCTCGAAAATGGATCAAACTAAAA
>JARQST010000741.1:158662-183408 GCA_030142225.1 Pachycephus smyrnensis
TACGTGATCTCTCTGATCGAATCCCTATGCTCACTCCCTAATGCTCCTGCATCCGGTCGTGTACGCATAGGACGTAAAAAAATAATACAACAAAAAATTTGCTTAAATAAATTTTTATCTATCTTCAAAATTTTCTACAAGCACCTATCACTGTGCGGTATCACATAAGCTCTCAAACTGTAATTATGTACTATGCGCTATTTCGATAATCCGCTCTCGTTGGATATCAATATCATTACGATACATAATATACCATATAAAATGGTACATATGCAAAAACCTATCCCACACGGATACCCAATGCAAGTATACACTATACCGGAAAGCCAATATGCTTTGTGCAGAGTTCGCGATTAAAAGGTCGAGGGTTCGCGATGTTTTCGACTGGCAATGATTGGAAACTCCCCGTTTGGTGTGGGTTTGGATCGAATTACTGAATAATCCCATTCCGTACAGTAGAATCTATGGGAATATCCTTTTAGCAAGTACATATAGATATATTGCCGTACAGGGTACATCCTCCATCTCTCTCGATCTCTGGCTTTAATTAAAATCGAACACTCGTACGTAGCAGGAAGTCCGGGACGAGTGTTGAATTAAAAGAGTCTCGAATTCATTTCACCTCCCTCCTTTCCTTTTCTTCGATGTACCGCCGCGGTCCCCTGGTATTTCAAGGGATGCACAGACGGACTCTAATTAGCGTTCTTACAGCTAAGCAGACATCCAAAGGCCTTTCGTCACTCGTGCAGCGTAGCGTTAAAGCCGTTAACCTCGTTAACGGAGGGCAGAGTCGAAGAAACTTTTCTTCAAAGAAAGATAATTCGCCATTGGAGATAAAAATAGAATAAGTAGAAATGCACGAAGGGAGGTCTTTGAGTAATAAATATCATTTGAATAAAAAAATATATAACGTACCATTTGTATTATATTCCTTCATATTCCGTACTATAAGAGGAACCTTAGATCAGTCGGAGTAATCCTATTAGTCGGATCAGGTATGCTGGATTCCTTCATTGGGTCATATACCCTAATATTTCTACGACGTACGAATGACTTGTGAAACCGCCATAAGGCCAAAGTCTTTGTGCTGTCCTAGAAGAAGTTATTACCTAAAGAGCAGAGAGAAAGGAAAGTTCTTCCAACACTCGATAGGTAGCGACACCGTCTGAACGTTTGTAGGACCCTAAGCCGTGTTCACACACGTCGGCCGTCATCTTTAAGGGTATATGATTGGCTCAACTGGTGGCCAATGAGGGAGCATCTTTAAGCAAAGAGATGCTACACACAGCATAGCGTTGTTCAACGGTCGTCTCATCGTGTCCGGCAAATTCTGTAGCTATTCCTAATAAATAAAGAAATATTAGCATGGATGAGTACGTATACATTATAAATTAAGGAATTCCTCTCCCACGCAATCCTTTCTCAGTGGTTCTTGAGAATAGGTACTATACCTTTCTCACCGTTCGAAATCATATAGGCAGTAGTAGGACTCGATCGATATTCTTCCAATGCAAATACGAACTCTTCCGAAGTCATCCGAAGTACCGTCCTGTAGGAGATAGCACATAATCCATGAACCGAATAGGATTTTCTGTATCTGAATAAATTTTCTGGCTGAACATTATACGATCGTAGCGCCATATGAACTTCGTATGAACTATAGAGCCCAGGATCAATTTGTACTGAACATTGGTAGATTAGAATCAGCATAAACGTTTCGGTTCTATCTCTCACGTGATCCTCGTCTCCCAGGATAACACAGTGGAGATACTATATTCTACAGCATCCCTAGTATCTACCAGAAACGGGTCGTTACCGCGCGCAGGCTCTACACAATTTGCTCTGGGATATATCGCTATTAGAGTTCCTAGTTCCTAGTTGGTGAAGGTAGGTCAGGACATAATCTAATTCTATCATTAATGTACGCGCTAGCCGTAGCCTTTTGCGGTGGTCTTCTTCGTTCTATCTTATATAATAGTAGTACCAATGACGTCCGTGATGACAGTTATATATAATAGATACTATGTAATTTTACTATGATAGATAAGGTTGAGTGGAAACTACAATTTCAATGGATGAGATAATTCGCATACAGAGAACTAAACTCATAACAGGTCTGGTACGTTAGTTCTGGCGAATAGGCCTTAAAGATAAGGGACTAAACCGGTCACCGGTTTTCTCTTGAAAGCACGTTAAATGTGAATGCGTTGGCCTGGAAAAGGGAGTTCGCCCTAATCATAGTCCATTTTCCATTTTGATACGTGAGCCCCTTTGACCCCTTCTGAGCTGAACAAATTTCCGTCATTCGGTCGCAATTCTGTAAACTATGTCTGAACTTTTATATAAAAATTTGAATATTTACACTTTGATCCTCCCAAGGAAGAAAATTTAACGGTTTCATTTGATCCTGTCTGATTTGCGCGGGAATATAAATTCTTGTAACGAGAGTCGATGGATTTTTATTTTACACGTCACTGCTTTATGGTTAGCGTACTAGATTGGATGGTATAATTATAAATTCAAATTACGATTAAATACAAAATTTTACACTGTCCCGTGGATGAAATTTTTTCTTAATTTTTATTGAGACTACGTTGTATACACGACTTTGTGTAGCATCAAATCTCTTTTTTTTTTTAATAATAAAGGGCAGCGTAAAATAAAACGAGCGCAGAATTGCGCTTCGTTGAGCTTGCCATGGTTGCTACGTTATATTACATCACTTTGTACATAGTTGCTAATTAGTTACATTCAAAGCCCTGCTCCACGAAGGGTCGCCGTTGGCGCCAGGCGTCGTTGGTTGCTCCCGGTTGCTGCAACGTCGGAAAGTTGAAACGCATTTTTTTCGCAAGGAAAACCAGTGGCGTCGCAAAACCTTTCCCATGATGTTGCATAGTCGTGGGTACATGTATACTATATCGTAAACTACCATAACCTAACCCTCGCGCCTACCTTAAGCCCAAACTCAGTACCTATTGGCAACCTGGTCCCACCTGGCTTTATAAAGTTTCGAGCTTTCCCGCTTTTATTTAGCAATTTTCTTTCCACCGGGGAACATATTACCCAGGGAACAACGGGGAACGGATTTTTCTTTCTCTCCCGGTAAATTCCACCGCCCGAAATTCACTGTAGAGACGAAACGTTAATACTGCCAAAGCTTCTCCGCCGGTTACCCATCCGTTGTGTTATAACCACTTAAACTCATGATATCCTTCCGTACGCCCTTCAGGATTTATCGATTCTGTCGCGAGTAAAAATTTTTTCTATAAATTACTCATCACCTTACAATTTTTCATCCTAAATAGATTCCTTTTCGTATCTTTAAACAGTGGGACGTATACCGTCAAGCAAACACCTGACTAAATGGAAAGGGTTAAAGCCTCTTTCCCTTTATCTCTCTTCGTCTCTTCCTTATGCTTCGCTCTCCCACGCCTCTCGTAGCTCGAAAAGAAAAGATGGACGAAGGTATATCAGAAGGCTCTCTCGAGTCTAAGGAAAGTTGGAGCACCAGACGATGAAATCGGGAGGATGCTAGCTCTTTAATTAAAATCTACGTCGATCTGCTTACCAGTGCTGCCAATCATCCCTCCTCAGTCTAGCTGCGCGATTACGGATTAAAACAGTTTCGCAAGCGAGTTGGATGACTCGACTGTCCTCGGACTGATGCTCCTCCTGGAACAGACTTAATTGCATGAGGTCAATGACACTCCTGATGTATAAAGAATTGTGTTATACGATAAAAAAAGAAAACATGAACAACCCACTCATAGCTATTGTCCAAATTCTCAACCAGGTCACACAGACTCCCGTCATGCGTCTTACGCAATTCACGTTCCCTTTTACGTACCTATCTGTCTTCGTGTCTGGGACTACCTTAGCCATCGTCATCGGGCACGACCTGGAGTACGCACTTAAGTATCCCAGTTAGGCAGCCTAATCGAATCAGGAATGGCGATAATAATGCCTACGGCCAGAACTGAACTGCTTTCTCGACGGAAGTGCCTTACTGCCCTGACATTATATGGTTACATAATTATCTTGATACGCGTAGTAGCCATAAAGCCAAAGATAGACATAAGTGCAAATGCACTTTTAAGGAAGTGCTCTTGTACGCGTAACGTAATACATCTTGAATTTCTAGGCATTATTTTTTTTTTAGAAAATCGACGAAACGAGGGATGGGAATGAAAATGGCGAATTCAAGAGAGGGAGAAGAAAGCTTGAAAATTATGAATGTCTCTATATCTATAGGCACTTCCGTTCTTATTTCGGTTGTAAGGGGGGGGATCTCGTACCGGAAGTGAATAGAATGTTCGTTCGTTGCTTCGAGACAATACCCAAGAGAAATATAGAAATCGAGGCCTTTCTTGACGTTCCCATTAAGAGTCAAGAGTAACGCGTCCTCTTTATATGCATTAATAAGACTTTTGCTTTTGGAATGCAAGTTGCACCGGCAACGTGCACCAGGCCCTGCTTTTAGTGCGAGGGTTGGAAAATAAAAAGAAAAGAAACAAAAAAAAGAAAGCGCGAAAAGAAATACCCATCTCGGATTCATATCCGTTGTATACGCACACGCGCAAAATTCTGTGCTTTATGCTTTTTCTTTCTTTTTCTTCTCTCTCTTCATCTTTTTCTCTCTTTCCACCTGTCATACGCTCTCTCGCTGGCAGCTGCTAGCCAACTCCTGGGTTACGTAGCAGACACGTACTTTTATTCAGACCTCCCGCCACGCAGAGTCTCCCTTCCCCCCCCCCCCCCCCTCTCACTCCTCTCTCTCTTACTCATATTTTACACACGCATTGTCCCTCTGCCGACAATGTCTCCCTGATTAGGGAGTCTCGTCGCCGCTACGAGTTTTGCAGGCGCGGCTAACGATTCCTTTCTCTTAGCCGCAGCCATTTTCAGTGGGCCAAATACGAGTGAATTATCAACAAAAAATTTGTCAACCATTTTTTTCCCTGGCATTACTGAATTTTTTTAATTATCTTATCACAGGGTGTGCCTTATACAGACCGTGGTTTGATAAAAAAATCCAACATGGCGGAGTTAGTGTTACATAGAAGTAACAATATGGCGGCTGTATTTATGATTTTAGTAGGAAAATAAAATTTTAACTGGTTGCTATTGGTACTGTTGGTGTTATTATTGTAAGTACTATGACTGTTAATATTTTATATATATATATATGATTGTTGGCGTTCTGTTAGAATAGAAAATTCGCAGAATCGTCTACGGTACGATGGAAGCTAAAAGTTTGCAAGTTTTGTCTGCGTACTGCAAATATTTGCTGCTTTCGTACGAGCGGCGCAACTGCACGGAGTAACGGGCTGAATTTAAACGTCGAGAAGAATGGCGACTACGTACGAGATACGAGGGATGCTCTGTAGCCGAGGCCGCTTTTCAACTAGTCTCTTTTTACGTTCTACGGTCGAGCGACGTCCTGTAAGTAAGATCGCTTCGTGCAAATTCGCTTGGATGTTTTCCGGAGAGGAAATCTCTATGGATTTATGTATCCACGTGAGCGCATATATATATATATATATCCTGCATATACAATAGATATAATACGTCGGCACCAGTGTTCCATGATTCTGAAGAATTTCTTCGTCACGTTAAACGTATACTTTTGTATAAGAATTTTTCAAAATTAACTCAAATAAATCTAAAATAAACGATAACCCTTAAAAAGAAGTTTTTAAGTCCTTTTACAAATTCGAGTTATCGACTGTCATCGATTTGTCAATCGATAGTCCGATGGCGGCCATTTTGGTGAACGTTACCGGACCATGATTTCGAATCTCTAAGAACTGTACCAATATCGAACTGAATCGTCCAGGCGCTTTTGGTACTCTCTCATCTTCCCAAGACGGATGAGACTGGACCGCTTTCGTCATTATTTCACGTCTTGCCAAGCGTCCTACCTTGGCTCGTCTACCATTTTTCATTTCTCGCGGCTAAAACTCACTCGTGACAGTGACGCAATGAGATCGACCGAATGAATGAATGACTGAATGAATGAATGTGCGTTTATTTGCCCTAGGACACGGAGTACCTTAAAGGGTACCTGATAGAACAACAAGCGTTGCAGAACAATCAATAAAATTAAAGTAAACATTATTACAGAACTAAAACAGAGTACTATATATATATATATCCAAAAAAGTAATAAAGAGGAAAAAGTTAAAAATATATAACGAATATGATATTGAAATTACGTTATCACTTTAATAAAATTATGCTAATTACTAGTTACACGTATATAAGCATCCATCACTTCTTACGTCAACCTTACCAAAGTCCTCAGAGATCGTTCAACTGTTTCGTGTTCCCTAAAGGGTCACGTGCTATGCCTTCAACCAATCCGTCTTTACGTCTTACGTTAGCGAAGGCCTAGCAAGCTTGGTTCCCGTCGGGTCGATCTCGTCTGTAATAAAGCTAATTACGACGCCCGCACCTTCGTCTTGGTCTTCCACCTTCTATACCGTTTGCATCGACGCCCTCGGCGCCCCTACGTTAGTTACCAATTATTAGCCAACGCCCTTCTGTGTTATACCAGCAAAACAGTGATGCCCGTTGGATAGACGTTAAACAGGGGCAAATAGTCCCTATGGATAATCGTCAGTTTCCTTGCGTGACGTCAGATATATAAAAAAAAAGGGCTGGTTTAAATATTTTTTTTAATATTATCCATCCCCGATCGGGAATATACGTACCGGGTGGTAATACATCGAGGGATCATTTATATTCTTCATATTAATATCGCCTGACCCTGTATTAATATATATGTATATTAATATATATGCTTATATATAGTCTTGCCGTGTATACTATATACCTTGGAAGTTAATATTGCTGAAATTTGGCGACAGATGGTGCTAAACGGGCAACCACCCCACTCAGGCTATTGAGCCTGTCAAGTTGAACCCTGGGGGGGTGGGGGGTGGGTATTAGTATCGGTTTCGGGCATCGAGAGCCTCCGCTTCAAATCTCAATTGTATGCGGATACGGCTCGAAAAAAATATTTCAACCCTCGATTGCACTGGGCGAAATGGTCGAAAGGGGGTAGATATACATTTTAACCTGAAATTAAGGCAGATATATTTGTTTGATTAAAATCGTCTGGCTTATTTTTTCTCGTTATATTAAAAGATAGATATATATATATTATTGCCTAAAAATTTCATCCCTCTCCGATAACGTACTAAATGGGGTATATGAAAATGACGTAATCTACATATGGGGTAGTTTTATCAAATGCAGATCAAGTTGATTATCAACAGTATACGTAACGTCATTAGCAACGTCATTAGAAACCCTCTGTCGCACATTGGATATGTCCAATCCGGTTGGATGATCATTGGAAACGATGATATTCACAATGGTCAAGTATTCTCATGGTCGAATGACAAGGATAAGAGTAATTGAAGATGAATTCAGTCATCGATGACGCAGGCATTAGTACTAATTGATCATTCAATTGGACTTGGATGGTTATTTTCACAACGAACTTCAAGAGGTCGGAGAAACTAGCCAAGTGCGTCGATGCATAATACATCTAACCGATGACCATCGCGATTCGTTAGCAATGATTTTATCGCGACTGTGTGAACGCGGCTTAAGAATTGGCGCATCGTGATATCTTGCATTTTTCACAGCGAGTACACGTATGCATGCCTACGGCCTACTTGTTCGGTGCGTCTCTTGCGTCATATCCTTATTTTTGCGTTGGCCAAGGGGCCCAGAGATATTGCGCAAGAATATAAAATGGCGAAAAGGACGGTTTCGTCTACTTCATCATGATGTTGCCGCCACGTGTTATAATGAATATGAGTTTTATGAAATTCTTACTTCCGGTCTCGCGGTATCTAAATTAGTAAGAGCTTGTTAACTGTGTACTTGTGACCTCGTGTGGACTAGGCATTAGCTTCCGTGACGCTTTACTTTCTCCTTTCTACATTGTTAGATGTTTATATATATATGATGGTCTAAAGTGTTTTTTTTTGGTCCCTCATTTTGATTAATTTAGTACTATTGTCAGGATAAAAGTGTCGTCTGTCGGGTTGAAAGTTGTGATTCTATTGCGGTTCAATGTCGCACTTGGCCTGGGACGAGATAATCTTTCTTGTGAAATTACATTATTTACGTATCTTCAAATCTCGACGTATCTTTAATGTACGAGCTACGGTTAGAGTGCGTAATAGATGCGAACCAGCCATTACGTTACAAGACGTGCTCTCGGCTTTAAGCCAATTCACATCCCCATGCGTGTGAACGGAGGATCTAGGTAGATCATCAATCCGTTGGCTTGGAGAGATCAAGGAGATGATTACTTTCGAAGATCAAAAATTAGCCCGAGTACTTATATTTAGATACACTGGGAAGAGGCTGGAAAGATTGAAGATCTTTTTACTGAATTACGTATATCCCATGAGTGGGTAGTGGAAATTTTTTTTTACAGGAAGAATTTGTTACTATAAAAAGAATCGAATAATTTCAAGAATCTTCTTTTTGAATTTTCTATCCCGATGATCTTTTGGAAAATACCTTATCCGTGGTAATCCATAAAATACTCGTATACCCTGTATATAAAAATCCTTGACAGGATACAGCACTGCTATTTCATGTAAAGGAATGCAGTGGAAAGACAAGATACGCGAAGATCCATTTTCTCGAAACGAGAAGTCGTCGACCCGTAATGGCGGCTAGCCTTGACACGGTGCATCAACATGCACTATAGTTGCGAATAGGTTATTGGTATAGTAATCCACGTAACATCCACCTTGCATACGAAGAACGACATCGACATACGATGGTAATATACACTCTGGCGAATTTACGTTAAATTTTTTTTGTTGATAACATTAGTTTTCACGCAAAGGTCCTTCACGCGTGGGGTTCTTGTAAATCGAAAATACGTCCATGATAAAAAAAATTTTTTTTTAAAACGTCTCGTCCGACGTTAAGGACGCCTGGGCAATTAGTGGCTTAGCATACAATAGCCTTGCGTGCTATCGACTCGAGCTCCAATCAGCAGCATTTGCGGTGGGAACCACCGTAATTAGGAATTTAAGCGGATGGACCACGAGATATATGTACGTGATACGTATAAACGTGTGTATAGATATATATATTATTTTGTATGCTTTACAAATCCTTATTACGGAACAGCCGTGGGATATTTGGCAATTGATATTAATTTCATTACGAATTATAACCTTAAAACCGACAAACAGTGTTACTTTAAATACGATTGATGATTTGAAAGTTTTACCTGATCGTGAACGCGAGGCCAAGGACTGATTTTACACAGTGTTCTGCTCTGCCGTCATCCTCTTACTTCAGTTCAAGGTGCACGCATCCACTCATCTTTTCAATGATTCCATTGCGTCGGGGATATATTCTAAAAAACAAAAAAAAATAAGAAGAAAACAACAAATTAGCTTCACACTGTCGAAGAATAGAAGAAGTCGATACTACCGGGATTCTTTTTCATTGGTAATATTTTTACTTAGCTTCCTTGTCCTTTGTCCATCTTCTTTTTTGGCAGTCTGTATCCTTCATTAATTTCTTGTATCTAATTAGTCATGACAGATGGAGGATGTTTCTGTACCGTTTGACCTTGAATTTTTTTATATTGTTACAAGCTGCCGTTTGGAGTGGAATTGTGAATAAAATTTTGTATTCAAATTTTTTTTTTCAATGAACGAATCCTTCCTGTCGTACTATCACTGTATACTTTGATACTCACTTTCGAAACTTCACGAGAGGGAAAATAACCGGTTTTGATCTTGTTACTTGTAACGTGTGATGGTACTTGCTCAATTATCTTTCATTCCGTAGGAACGAGGACGGACCGGGTATACAACTCTTCTTTTCCTTTAGCGAGCTGGTTGCTGGGTAACAAATATAATGTGTACAGTTGGTATTCAGAACTGTTGCTGTGTGGAAATGATAATTGGCTAACGGCCATCGTATGTGGGCCAGCAACAATGACATCAAACGGAACAGCGATTGACCAGTTGTTATTTTTATACGGGGTACAAGGGTCGTGTGATTTTTCAAAATCTTGAAAAAAAAAATTATTAACCATTTTTTGAACGTGAGAAAAGTACGGAAAAGATTGGTACGACAAAAAAAATGACGTCAGTACCGCTAGGGTATTTCATCCCCTACTATGAATTCATTCTGATAAGGGGTGATAAAATTTTCTCGTTGTAAGGTAAAAGAGACGTGGGTATTGACTGTTATTTCAGGGTGGAAGAATGGACGCCTTTCTATCCCCTCTTCCTCCCTTCTAGTATGATCGATCGATCGATCGATCGATCGGTCAGATTCGCCATTTTTCAAGCTTTGATCGTTAAAAGGTGTGGAAGGGTTGTTAGATTTTCACAACCCTACTTTTTGTTCGGCGCTGTTATCAACTAAGGGTTGGCTATGTATATTGAAGATTTTATTATCTTGTGTGTTGCGAGGTTCTACGAAAAATACTGTTTTATACAAGGTGCCCTCGCAAAAAGTATTTCGATGTTTTGAAACGATGAAAGGAGACGCGCGTTTTGTTGAAGACAATGGGGACGGGAATGGGAACTCTTTTGTAGACAGGAAAGAAGCAATCGGTAGCTCGTTAACCGTGTTAAAAATTTGTATTGTTGAATAGGATCGTCTCTTGGCAACAGACTTCAAAGGGATTCATGAAAATGGAGACTTCGTTTTATTTCGAGTATTCGTGTTTGGTTTTTTTTGTTTATCCTTTTTTTTTTTACTTTACAGAAGGATATCGTTATTTTGATCGGTATATTCGTTATCGATCCGATGCTGCGTTGGAGGGGGAAGCCTTAAGGGCGATAGTGGAATATATCCATATTTTTGGATGATTGCGAGCCTCCTTTACGTTACGGTTCCTCGAGCGGTATATGTCGCTCCGATGGAAATCATTCCGATCGACGCGTTACTAACTGAACGTACCCTCGAGGCATGCCGGTTTCAGGAAAATTCTAAGAATCGAATTTATGCGTAACTTACGCGTTCTGGCGTATTGGAAAATTCTTTCCTGTCATTCTGCGTTTTATTTATTTTGATAAAATTTTGTGTACCACGTGGTACATTTGTTTTGTATCTTTTTTTTTTACTATTAGAAAGGTGGGGCTTCTCTTCGAGAATACTGCAGTAGATATTCATGAAGGTCTTGGAGAATTCTCGAAAGTTCTCGGATCTTTGTACTTGGTTTGTTTAGGAAAAAAAATTAGCCTTGAAGAATTTTTTTATCAAAATATTGAAAAATCCGCTGTCTTTTCGTCACACACGGTGGCGATGTCTGGATGACTATGATGGTAGACGAAGATAAGCCCTTTTTTCTCTGACAAAGATAATATATGAGTGGAAATCCGGAAATTGATGGGATGTCTAGGGACAAGGAATAATGCACGTCAATTTTAGTTCTCCCACTGGAGACACACATGGTGGACGTATTCGTGGCAATTTTTCGGGGTTGGGGGAGAAGGACGCAATGGGGAGCGGAAGAGGGTAGATGATCTGGACCAGTTTTCATTTCCGTGGACGACGGTGGCTTACACATGTGATTTTAATGGATCCTTCAAAAATTTTTTTTCCTTTCCCTTCAGAGAGGAATCAACGTTTTCTTTTATTTTTCTTTTATCTTCGCGTCAAAGAGAAACCGCCGTTACGTTTGATGTGAAAATTTTCGACCGTCTCATCGCGCTGATGAATCGCAGGTCGAAATTCGTATGGAATTGGAAATTTTCTGTGCATTCGTACACGGCGGATTTTTTACGCTCGAAAAAATGTTTTTACAGCACGGACAAAATTTTACCACGTTCAATTTACGCTGTTGACAGTCGAACGTAACCCGGATGACTAAATAATCGTACGAGCAATAATCGGGAATGGAAATATAAAAAAAAATTTCGACCCTACGTGGGCTCGAACCAGAGTTATTCGCGTTTGACAAACTTTTTTCATTCAATTTCTATTAGCCGCTTTTCAAAACACTGACGATTACGCTTACGCGTCTTTTAATCCATGGATTAATTTGACTTTGTACAGAGATCCAAGTTATCTTTTAATAACGTAATCTATCCATTTTTAATTCCTCTTCTGAGTAATCCTCGAGGCATTGAACCGTGTAGCATCTGAGGTCATGCTACCTTTCACGTGTACTTACCTTTATTACGTACCAGCAATCAAAATATTACCACACTACGTATTGCTTATAACATTTATTATTTCACCTTATTAACCCATTTATACTGAAATAGTTATCTTTCCATAGTAAAAGTTCAA
Source organism: Pachycephus smyrnensis (assembly GCA_030142225.1). Taxonomy (NCBI): domain Eukaryota; kingdom Metazoa; phylum Arthropoda; class Insecta; order Hymenoptera; family Cephidae; genus Pachycephus; species Pachycephus smyrnensis. Next base: position 170,963 of record JARQST010000741.1, read on the forward strand.
ATTTCAACTCTTTGTATTTACTTTCTATATCCGAACGATTTGCAAAATATTAAGTAACATTATGGTCAAGTGCATTGCATGTCACGTGATATTAAAACTCACAAAAAAATACTATAAAATTATCGAAAATGAAAGTCTATCGAATGCGCAAAGAGAATATTATGAATTCTTCGATTATTACTTTCTAATTATGCAATCTCGTAAAAGGACTAAAATTTTGGTAGTCAACGACATTTTTTTTTAATGCACAATCTACACTAAGAACCGTCACAGAGAGATATTAACGAGATTTAAATATTCCATATTTTTGGTCCATGAATGAGAATGTACGACGTCAAACTGAAATTTCACGAAAATCCTTTAAAATGGAACCCGACATGATTTACATACGTGAACTGGCATGCATACAAAGGCGTAGCGTGACAGTTCTGAAAACAATGAATGCATTTTCTTTTTGATGCTCGATCGTTAAAAAATAAAAAATGAAAAATTACCAGAACGTGAAGGGAGTCACCAGGTGTGCCCGAAACTCCCACCGCTTCGGTGTCTGACAGAGACTGGTGACTGGCTGTTCTGCTATAACGCCATTACGCAACACGAGACCCCCGTGAACGGCTGAAAAGCCATTGGACGTCGCATGAAGATGGAATCAAGAGCATTTCTGACTTCCGTAAAGTTTAGTCAACGTCGCGGACGACGTAGAAAAAAAAAGACAAAAAAGCAAGGACAGTCATGCCGAAAAAGGCCGTCGAGGAAGTCCAGGATAACTTTTGAAACTCCCATGGCATCTCTGCTCCTCGAACAACCTGAAAACAACATTTCTATACGTACTTTCAGCAAGAGTTTCATATACCCAGACGAAAGATTTTTCTGTTTTGAAAAAATATATACCTAGACATTCACGACGATAGCCAGTACCATATCAAAGCCGGTATATTCAAGTAGCGATAATTAATTAAGAAAAAATTTAAACCACTAAGTGTCAATTATTACATATAATAATTACAATTCGTCTGGGCAATGCCAATTCATTATAATTTTACAACGACGTCAGAGCACGAGAGCCACGCTGCTGGGCAGATTCCAATGGCGTCTTTAAGTAAACCCGTCATGCATTGCTTCCTCGTTCCACGATGACGTTGGCATGCACTGTAGTGAGCAATGCAGACTAGCACTGTAGACAAAAACAGAGAACGTCGATAGGAAGTTCGATCACGAGGGTATCGATTGGAGATCGATTAATACATAATGTTTTACCATAGGTCGATGGAGCGACTCAGCAAACGTTTCTGGTGAGCATTCCTTTGCGATTAGCCTCGTGGAAAGGTAAAGCAATGGAAGATAAGGTAAGGCGAGGATTACGAGGATGGCGAGGATGGCGAGTCTGGCCTCTCCAGTGAAAGGCATCACCGCCTCGGCCGAAGCCAGCTGGCCCTCCCCATCCGTGATGCGCGGCAATTGTTTTTATTTGAAGTAAAGGAGTTGATATCGTTACATGGGAACCCTGACTGCCCAGGATTTGCTCTCGGTTACTCCAGCCATGGAATTGGTAGGGGTTAAGAGTTCGCGTCCAGCAAGAAGGCGGGGATCGAAGAAGAAAGGCTGGAGGTATAAAAGAGGCATGGGGTCTATGTTGGGACATCACACCTCGACATGAAGGTACGTACGCAGGAGCTTCGGTACTTGTGTAATAATTCTGGATTACTTACGACTTGGATAAGTGTTGTTGTTGTTGTAGCTACTATACAAAATTAATAAAACTCTTCGTTTCATAGGTGTTCGTCATCGCGTTGATTTTGGCAGTTGCCACCACTGCTTATGGTGAGTGAAAAATCTCTTGATAAACAATCCGTAATTCTGTAATTAATAAAAAAAGACTGGATGATAATTTAAAAAAATGTTTTAGGAGGATACATAAGTAGCGGTTGGTCTGGCGGAGGTGGAGGTGGTGGCTGGTCCGGAGGTGGCGGTGGAGGTGGCTGGAACGGAGGTGGCCTCAGCGGATGGAAATACGGAGGAGGTGGCGGTGGAGGTGGCTGGAATGGAGGTGGAGGAGGTGGCAAGATCATCAAAGTGATCACTATTAGTGGTGGAGGAGGTGGATGGCCAAGCGGCGGCGGCGGTGGCTGGAAATCTGGAGGCGGCGGTGGAGGCTGGTCCGGAGGCGGCGGTGGCTGGAAATCTGGAGGCGGTGGAGGCTGGTCCGGAGGCGGCGGTGGCTGGTCCGGAGGTGGCGGTGGCGGTAAGACATAGAATATATCATAGTCCAATTGTTTTTATCATCTACTCTCAGTTGATCTATTCTGATCGGGCGATTATCGTCTAAAGATCATTGAACCATCCCTCGTCCCTGTTGTGGTCCTCTTACTGGACCAACAGCAAATTCCCATCTACATATTTATTAACGATTACGAATACATTACAGGTTGGTGGTAAACAGCCTGATGTTTCGACGATCCTGGCACAGGAATGGACCACAAGGAAATTCAATACCTCTTCGAGAAACGCGGCTGTTATTTTTGTCTAACTTTTTTAAATGCCCAGTACTAGTTACCGATTCCATTGTATATTTTTCCCAAATAAACTTTCATAGAAACGTACCAAATCAGTCTTTATCATTTATCCGAAAATCCGAGAAAATTCAGGATTCGTAAGCTACGATTAATCCCGTATAGAATTCAGAAAGCTTTATGACTTTCCTAAATGATCAGTAGATAGGTGTGTGCCTTTGTAAAGATGAATCTATAAAATTTTTCTATCAAATAATTGGATTATTCAAAGTACTGGGGATCAGTGTCTGACTCGGAGCAGCCAGTACCTACCTGACCAACAGGCTGATCCTGATGGTCGTCTGGTATATCCGTTTGGTTCCAGTTGAGGGTTGGTTTGGGTTTTTGGTCGGTCGATGGGAAAGTCCAGTGTTTTTATCCTGCCAATTTATACGAAGGTTCCCAGGACACTCGAGGAAGCTTAAAAAGCTCCCAACGCTAATTGGGCCCTTCAGGTCTGTGCTTTGAATTATGGAACGTCCGTTCATCTTCGTTGTACAGACTCGTCAACAAACCTTGTTTGTGATGGGAAAAGTTCACAGAAATTGGAATATACAAACAAACATCCGTAGCTACCAATTCAATTTCTATTTTCATACAGACAGACGATAATATTAGTTTTTAATCTGAATATTGACCGTGGCAAAAATATCTCCCTCAACATAGCACTCGATCAGCGCGGTAAATTCAAAAATCCATCATCCCCACAAAACAGCCACATTACAGCCATACAGATTGGTAGAAAAGTTCCTCAAGATTGAAAATTTAAAAAATTTTTTATCTACATGCATACACGTAACTAAAATTTGCACAGCTAGAACAATATTATATGGCATTTCACTGGCGTTCCAGATTCAGCATATTCGCGTTGATATTCCTTGCCCATTTCATGAAGGGTAACGAGCGTCGATGGAACGAGCAATTAAATTAGTGCGGATTACAGAATACGGGCGATCGAGTGAACACCGCGAGTATCGAAGGCAGCGTTAGTTCGCGTGGCCGCCGCTATACGTATATAACAGGGGTGAGGGTTTCGAATATAAATTTTGAGGAGGAGCGGGGTTGAAGGGAGGAGACGAGGGCTGGTTCGAGCCCGCGGTGTATCAAACACATCTGCCGCATGTGCAACCCATCTTCCCCAGCCACCCCCGACACATTTCCCCAGCCAAACTGAATCGACCTAACGCTCTAAAGCCGATTACAAATCTGACCAATTAAGCGCACGCCGCGCGCCCCTGACAGTGGGACATTTAAGTATAGATATAACTGCGCATGCGCACGGTTCAACGACCGTTAAAGAATTTTTCAAATATACAACCAATCACGAAGCTTCGCGTCGTACGTGCACGGTATTATATGTTATTTTTCTAAAGGAATATTAATTTTCTCTATATTCGTAACAGGCAGGGTATTACTGTAGGTTTTATATATATATAAGGATGATACCAGCAGGATTTTTCTCTCTGGTACTAGGTCAACGTACAGCGCATTTCCATCAACCCTTGGAAATCTCGGGCGCGTGTAACGGCCTGCTCGGCAATAATTTATTATTCAACGCTGCACGCTGTCCGATTCGTCGGTTCTTCTGCAGCGACTGCAGCTATACTGCAACGGGATAAAACGGTGGGCATTCGCGAGAGCGCGCAAACAAGTCGATATTTTATTGCCGGCGGATTTGTCATATTAAACAATAGTAGATGGCCGTTGGGCTTTGCGTGGACGCCACTGGAAAACTGACGTCACACACTCCGGCAAGAATTCATATATCTATACTGATACGTTATGCATATACGTGTATCTATGATAAAACTACCTCTCTGTACCGTCCCGTATATATATATATAGATCAGAGAAATGTTGGAAATAGTAGGTCGTTAGCTACGAAATTGCAAGTTCGACGTAACGTTGAACGAAGAAAGTAAAGGAAAAAAAAGGAAAGTCGAGGAAACATTGCACACGAGTGCAAAGAAAGGAGTAAATACAAGGGTGGTTTTAGATAGGGATGCAGGGGTTTGGGTAAAAATGAAAAAAAAAAGATGAAAAATAAGAACCGAATGAAAAGAAAAATAAAGAACTAACGGACAAAGACAGTCTAGCCAGGAGTTTCTGCGATTTCCGGGATCTACAGAAAGGACCAAAACGAGGATCCGTATTATGGGGTACATACAGATTACACGCACTTCCATCTGCACGAGTGATAACATCAATCTGCAAGCTCGGAGAATAAAGGGAGGCGGAATGAGTCGCGTTGTGAATCGCACGTTGATTCAGAGCGAGTTTCTTCTATCTCGTACACGTCGACCCACTATGCGTTGCTGGTTGCAGACTTGAAATCCAACCCCCTCCCCCACCTCTTTTCTATCTACGACGCAGCCGACGACTCTCGTAACCACGACGCCGACGTCGCGACGCCCACTCGCGCATATCTGCTCCTCGCTCAGGCTTTTCTTTTAACACGGCATCACGCCGACGTGATTTCTCTGTACTTGCCGAGCGAAAGGGAGATTAAAATTGCGGATTAAACCTCGTCTAAGTTAGGTGCCAAGAGAAAGGAAAACAAAATTCGCTTATTCGAGCTAAACAAAGAAATCGATTCTAAGAAATGGATATACGAAAAATTGTTATTACGATTAATCTCAATGTATTTTTTGGGGATGATTTAAATTTGAAAAAAAAATTTTGACTCGTGTTTGTGTTTGTAATTAATTATTTAAAATAGTGTATTCTATTGTCAACACTGACCTCTCAACTTTATCTGTGATTATAATCAAAGCGCTTCATTCCTATTATCTCGACAGGGTACTGAGATTAAAACCTGTTTAAAGAGGCTCTGTTTAATGTGCGAATAAAATGAGAGTGCCGGCTCTGGTTCACGTGTGAAAAATCTGTAGAAATTGCGAAACCAGCCGACACGCACGCTTAAAGCTGATCTCGAGTTCTCTTGTTTCGTTTGGCGAGTGTATTTTGTGTAAAATATTCAAATTCGCTCGCTTGCAGTTTCAGATAAACTCTATTAAAAAAAAAAGAAAAAGAAAAAAGAAACAGTACGGGATAAAAATGTAATTACGGATAATTTTTTTTATTCCGATCAAAAATCCCTGCGCGAATACTTGTTATTAATTAAAATTTTTTAAGGATAATCCACAAGTATCGCCTATCCATTAACAGATACTTGATGCAGTGCACGAATCCATGTAACGATACTCCGATCATAATGAATCAGGTACACCAATATGGCGTCCTAAGAAAACAATCAGATTGAAGAGCAACGCAAAGACAGCGTCGTGTAATATTTGTCGAGTAAACACGACGGAAGTATTTGTTCTCGGTACAAGTATCGATTATCGTTCTAGTAACGATTGCTATAATGAAAAGTATACTTGGCCGAATATAAGGACATTCAAAAGCGTTCCTTTCTCATCGTACCTTTTGTATTTTCTATAACGACCCTTTCAAAGGGCTACCAAGTCTTTGTTCTTGATTCGCGTATTCATACGTGGTAGATTGTTGTCCTTTGTTCCTTAAAATTTAAGATTCCTCAACGATAACAATTAAATCGGATAATTGTTTCGGTTTCATGTAAATCGGTATATACAATTAAATTGCAGGTTAAGTCTCTTACGTTCAAGTACCGTAATGGCGAAGGAAATACGCTCTCGAGTGAAATACCGTAGGAAACTCATGAAGATTTTGGCAAAGTTTTAACGTACTTAAGATGTATTTACACGAGTAATATTGAATTAGATAATATATTTAGATACTTCGAAACTTTGCATATACTTTATGCTCCTTTGAGTATTAACTATTTCACCGTGAACAGGAACCATAACCGAACTTTTGATTTTTCCCGCTTCGTGTCTGGCTGATATTTAAAGTGCGCATTATTCGGCAGAATAGACAGGCTCGTGATAAATCATACGATGTGTCGCGCATTACGAAGATTAACGTTTTTTATCTGCAGAGGGCGCAGGAGGCTTCGTTCTGTAAAATTATGGCGTCCTAGGGGATGAATAAAGGGATCGGGTTCATATTGTTTTCCGAAATGTTTTACGATTCTTGAAAAATCATTTTGCCAGTTTTTTTCAAAAACAAAATGTAAATAGTCTTAAAATCGCAATGACTCGTCCTTTAGTAAAGTAATGCGTAAATTTGATATCGCACAAGAAATACCATTGATCCACTGTAAGGTTATATGACTATAAAATAAATAATCATCCGATTAATCAATAAAGCATTGACGAACGGCGGAAATGATTCGCCTCCATATTTCAGTGATTTTCCAAATAATCGCAACCCTCGGCTGGAAAATCAGCGAGCGTAAAAATCCTTTGTTCGCCGGTGCGACATGATCGCGTTCGTTTACACTTGAACCAAGCCGTATATCAGCATATATGGCCTTAGATGACCTTGAAGGTGGTTTTGAAAGAGGGAGGTTATTTTTTCAAAATCTATACCTACGTCCAGGCTGAATTGCAAGAAAACGTGTGAAAGTGGCAGGAGAGTGGCATTCGCGTGGCGGACTCTTGAGAACTCTTAACTCGCTACTAAGTTCGGCTTAAAAAGCTTGAGTTTCCACTCTTCAGTGGCCATCGCTCTTTAGCGCTCTATACGACCTTTGCCCTGGGGAGGTCATTCATTCTCGACATTCAAATTCCCAATTGGAGGATGTCAGATTGAATAGAGCAGATTCACCCTTTAGATGCTTAGTTATAGCACAAAGGAGCTTTCCATGAAGACGGTTAGTTCCGCAGCCAAGTCTGTGTAAAGTCTGAATTTAATAATGATCATCTCTCAGAGAGGACTGTACCGAGGTGATCGTGTCCTATCTCTCCAGGACATCTGCCACTGAAGAAAATTTCTTTTCTTTCCTTCAATTCCCTCAACTTAGGTTTCACAGAAATGGAATGAGATAAAAAAAATAGACACAGTCTTTATACTTGTTATTAACAGCTAGAACTATTTATATATCATTCCCCTTGATGAGGATGATGCTTTCTGTGAATTTTTGTTATACCTATAGATATATCTAATTGGCTATTGACAATTTACAACTTTAGATATATCAATAGTAGCAGCCATTTCCGGTTCGCTAGACGTAACCAAACCGAGTCCAATTACGAGTCGATGGCCGCCAAGCAGTAAGTAGAGAATTCTAAGAAGTCTGCAAAAAGAAACGGCAAGTTTACGGATACGAAGAGAAGATGAAGTCCGAGATGAAAGGGATATTGGAGAGAGTAAGAAGAAAAAAATATATATATAACAGGGTGAAAAGGAAGAAAGGTATATATACTATAGAGGGGGTTAAGTCTTTCAGCTGGCATGTCACGTGCGCCATGACGCGAGTTCGAATTCAGGAAGTGATTTAACACGAGCGATCGAACGACGGTTCGTGCGTAACCGAAATTCGCCGATTGGCCCCGCTGTTCGCCGAGAGGCGAATTCTAATTAAACGGCATGCGTCCGATCCGAGGACGGGAATCCAAAGATCGCCCCTGGCAACGGGGTCGGCATCGATTACCCGAGTAATTTGCCTACCCCAACAGGAATACGAGTGTACCAGGGTGCAACGATCGAAATAAGCCACCCCCCGCCCCTGGAGTAAGTAAAATGCATATATAGATTTACATACACTGGTGAATCCCCCAGCCAAGCCCTTAAGGAAGACCCATGAGTACGTGCCCAAGCCATACGTGGGTCCATAGGGGTTTAGGGGTGCGTCGAAGATGTTGATGACGACAACGATGGCCTTAACAGCTTCCTCGACAATGAGAGAGATCTTCGAACCCTCCAGGTCCCACTCGAGGAAACAATAGTCGAACGAGTAGCGACGATAGATAGGCCTCCGTCGAGTGGCTAAGCAAAGGGGTGAAAAAAGGGAGGGGGGTGTAGAAAGGCTAAGGGATGAAACAGCCTCGACAGGGTATACGGGGTGACCAACACCTGGAATCCATAGCCCCGGGTCTCTTTTTAACGACGTGCTCGGACACGTCGCACCCCTACGAGTCTGTGCGCCCAACTTCCACGTATGTCTAACGTAAAGCAAGGGTGAGTACAGGTGTACTGTATTTTTAACATATACAACATACAACCCCCTACGCCCATTCAAACCACCCTTGCGTCTCTTTTCGCATCGTTCAACCTTAATATTTTCGTACTTACTCATATACGATATATATATATATATATACAGCCACCTAGAACTTATATATAACTTATATATATATACACAATGCTCACCAACCCTTAGATACACCCTTGCATACCTGCAATGTAAGCGAACTCACCCCTGACACGTCGTTTCCGGTTTTCCCTTGCACAACCCACGCCAGCATCTCCATCGACTTCACACTCTCTATAACCATCCAGCTTCTTGGCTTCCCGTGGGATGACTTGATTCCCCTTCTTCTTCTGTTCCTCTTCTTCTTCTCCTCTCGACGTGACGTCACGACGCTACCGACGAATTTGACAAGCATCACCCGGTACAATCTGCAAGCTACCGTTTCAGTGTCGCGTTACAACCGACGGCTATGTACAGTTACGTATGCGCGCGTCGTGTTACGCCAGAGAGCTAGGAGGTCCCTTTGACAAGAACAAGAGCGATGGTGGGTGGTAGAACGAGGGGTGGGGTGACAGGGCTAGTAGAACGAAGGGTAGTGTGAGACAAGGAGGACGAATAGATAGGGTGGTTCGAAGCATGGAAAAAGGACAGAGATAGGGCCCGAAGAGTCGGACAGGGGCTGCATTAAAAGGGAGCCACTGTAAAACACTTTGTTCTTTCGCTAATGGGAGATTGCCATTCCTCGTTGAGATACCATCCTCCTGGACCATTCTGACATTTTTTTTTTCACAAGAGAGAAGAATGGGAAAGATAGAGGGGCGCAAGGGGGAGGAGAGAGGGATATGCTTTTTTTCATGTTTACTCATCGGATAGCCTAGAAATATTTCTTCTGCTTAAAGAGAGAGAGATAGATTATACGTTTATGGGTGTGGAAGAGAGCGAGAGGAAATATCGAAGTAAGAAAGGATGGAGGCAACCAAGGAATGGATCACAAGGGAAACTTGAGTACTTGTAGACTAGGGAGATCCTGGCGTTATACACTCTATCCAATAACTGCCGTAAGCTTTCTCGACTTTTATATGGAAAACATAGAAGGTCCTCTGTCTGTTTCTCTCTTTTGCTCATGGTAAATGTAGGTCCTTGTATCTTGCAGCAGACGCCAGTGATGTACGTATCATGTTCGAAAGCATTCAGACGAATTCTCAGAATTTCAGGATCTCCTCAGTCAAGGATCTATAGGATGCATCGGATGCAAAGACTTCCAAGTAGATCTCTAAAATTTTCCTCTGATCTCTCGCGCTGGTAAACGTTCCTCCGACCACTGACAGTTTCTTTTTTCCAGCATTTTAGAATGTATATACGTATACATGGAAACTCCAAGAGAGTTATGCAGACAAGGTAAATTGGTGGGTAGGTAGAAACTACCATAATCCCAAAGCATTGTTTCGCGCCAGTACCGCGCATCCAGTTTCAAACATCCCCAAAACATCCTAGTCAGACTCGGAGTTAGAGGAAAGTCCCGTAGCCGGCCCCGGGCTATTTCGCGAGATGTAAAAGAGAGATTCGTACAGAAGAATCGCCGAGAAAGAAGCCATCCCTGGAGAGGAGAGTCCGTAAAGAATGGAAAAAAAAAGCTCAGAAGAGAGTTAAAAAAGTTGGTACGTCAATGACGAAGAGAGCGTAGGTGAGACTAGGGTAGCTTTTTCTTGCTACCCTGGACTCCTGCCTTTGTACCAGCTTCACCCTGACAGTCGAGAGTCTCATAGTTCTCGTAGCCGTTCTACCCAGGACGGGGTGGTAGCGTAATACCTAGCAACCCCTGGCCTATACCGGTGGTCCAGCATCCACCTTCACTACGGCATCTCGCTCTACCTACTACCTACTACCTACTACCTAGACGGGTGGCTGGCCGGGATGGGGTGGACCGGGTGTAGGGTATCCACGAACTGGGGGAGGGTGGCGAGAACGACTTTGGAGGTGCGCTTGCGCTGGTGCCGTGGGGTTCATAGCCACGATCAGTCGTAGTCGGTGGTGCCAGGGGGCAAAGACTTGCGAGAACGCGCGCGAGACGATGAATCCCGCCGTATGACTGTTTTCTACATTGTTTTTCTTTTGTTTTTACGTAAAAACTTTACGATCGCCTTTACGCGTACGGTGCTGTAGTTCAGGAATTCGTGACGAGGAACCGGGGTACCAGTCTGACATTCCTAGACAAGCGACTGGACGAGCGAACGTGTTGAGAAGGTGCACGAGGTGAAGGAAGAGGAAGTATAGAGGAGCCAAGGAAGGAGGTGATCATCCGCGAGAACGTGGAGGTGGAAAAGGAAGAAGAGCTGGAGGAGGAAGAGGAGGTGGAGAGCGTCGAGATACGAGAATGCTCGCCCGCTGTCTGATCATAGCGGGTAAGTATCTACTTTTTAGACTTTTTCAATTTCATCGAAATCCCATATCAATTTCTTTTCGAATAATTATCTACATTTTTTTCTCGTTTACGCAAAACACGCTAAATTTAAGTGTCATGGTTTTCCAGACTTTTTATACGATTTTTATGGATATTTTGTTTTTTTTTTCATTTTTCTTTTTAATTTCAAATTTTTACAAATTCTATTATAATTACTTATGGTACTGTGCTATTGTACGATCATTTTTAACAGGTGTATCGATCAATTTACGCGGACGTTTACGTTTTCATTTAGATCCTCACACGTCCCACGTCTCGCGACCGGATAACACTGACACTCGAATGACACCGGGTTTTCGCGCGGACTTGTGCGACCTCGTAAATACTGCCGGTAAACTTCTGTCTTGCTCCAGCATTTAGTTCCTCTCCACTATCACTACTTTTGCCCGAACTTCGTGTAAACGTGGATTTAAAACTTTCGAAAAAAAAAAGAGAAACACCTATAACAGTAGTCACTATACACTTTCGTCGTAAAAGAAAAGTCGCAACGGAATTTCCTAACGTTTCGTCACGTTTATTATTCTTTAAAGCGTCTATCTCGACTTTACTGTGTTCTTTGAGGAAACGACAATTGTTTGCAGACGACAGACAATATTTTATTAACCGTAGATTAGCTACGGAATCTACTGTGTAAATTTACTCGTCACGATTAATGAAATTACAGAGCTGATTAATTAAATTACAAATCTTACAGTCTGACTGTACGTCAGTATAGGATTACAGTATAAAGAGTTTAAAGATATCGAATTCAACCTTGAGACAAATCCGATTCACAATTGATCCATGCAGATCGTATATTTACGCCATAAAGCGTATTAAACGATTTCGCGGATACACGAGTAGCGCTGTCGCTTCGATTTAACTAGTAGCTCTTTGAAAATGACGATATATGTACAATTAATGAAAAACACGTTGATAAACGTAAGTGGATGACAGAACGCTGTCATTACTCCTGTAAGGTGAGATATACGGATCTGAAGGCGTCCCGACGCCTTATTGCCGGTAAGGGTAGGTAACCGTGACTAAGGACCACCCGAGGCGAAAACGGTCTGCGAATCGCAAATCTTGTAACACTGCGTGCCCAGGGTTAAGGAGGACGTTTGCAGAAATAATATTCCGAAATTTAAATGCAGGAGGGAGGCCAAAGAGAAACGCGCGCGCGAGAGAGAGAGAGAGAGAGAGAAAAGAGAAGTTAAGGTAAAGAGGGCAACTACCTAATAAGAAGCTCGTAGCGGCAGCAGCGGCGCCCAATCTTCAACGGCGCCCGGGGCTACGTTAATGGAATATTTTAATGGCTAAGTAAACCTTTAATTACGGCTTTGTTGCCCGCGAGGACACTGTGCGAAATTAGGTATAAGAAGATAAGACGCTCAACCCC
>JARQST010000741.1:183508-309457 GCA_030142225.1 Pachycephus smyrnensis
TTCTAATTAATGACTGATTGGCAGCGGCATGCTGCTATGCTCCCACCTCCTCCCCTCCCAACCCCTGCTCCCACGCGATAATTCATGAGTACGAAGCAATATGCGTATCACCTCTATGTTACCTATGACTGTACATACAGACGCCATGGGCTATACTATGTGTCTGTGTGTATATATATATTGTCGTCTAACCTAACCTATAACCCCGACACAATGTACCACCCTAGCAAGAAGCGTCAGGATCGTTCGTTGGCACGTTCCGCGATTACGTGGATAACGCGTCCCGACGTGACGAGCCTACGGATTTGGTCTTGCGCAACTCCGAATAATTTATTCCTTATGAAACGTAAGCGCCTGGAAACTGATTCCCACGGGAAGCGTCTCTCCGGGCGCCTTAAGCGTCATCCTTGGCGTAATACCGGCTTAACAATTAGTACGTAATTTCTTCACGACGTATTTAGAATACGGACAAAACGTGATACGCCGAATTATAAGCTAAGCCGGTGGAAGTGAGTCGGCCATCTTGAAAAGTAGTCGGAAATTCGCGTCTGCTAACTTAAAACCAAAACAAAGATGACAGCGAATTAGAATCGACGTATAGATGGCATTATGGGGCTAGATAAAGGAAACGGTGTCGTCGGGAGGTATGGTTAGAAATTTAATAATTGTTTTACGTCATAAAGAATTCCCCGTGCGAATGCAAGTCCCTGCCGTATTACACGGCTCAGGTATTATTCTTCTCGAGCGTATACGGATTTCTTACCGTGTAAGTCCACGTCGTAAGTAGATACAACCTGATCTCGATCAGACCTTAAACCCCACGTATACCTTACCTCACGAAAAGTAATAACTGATCGATAACTATTATCGTCTTGTGTGGATACGCAATAAGTGTTATCGCTAATAATTTACACGATCGATTGGGTAATTAAAATCTATTGATAACCTATCGATACAGTCGATACTACCTTAGGATTACGTATTAGGATTTCGTGTTCTATCGCAGTCGAGTACCTGTACGGGTACTCGTATATCTATACAGGTATTCGTATATCCATACAGGTACTCGTATATCCATACAGGTACTCGTATATCCATACCAGTATTCTTATATTTATACAAGTACTCGTATATCCATACAAGTATTCTTATATCTATACAGGTACTCGTATATCTATACAGGTACTCGTATATCTATACAGGTACTCGTATATCATACTAGTACTCGTATATCCATACAGGTATTCTTATATCTATACAGGTACTCGTATATCCATACAGGTACTCGTATATCTATATAGGTATTCGTATATCTAAACAAGTACTCGTGTACTCGTGCACACGTAAATTTTACACTCTCCATATACGCAGATGCAAACGTAGAACGTATCTCGGATGCTGCAAGGAGAGGTATGAACGAAGGTGCTGTCGTGACGATGGGATGAGAGAAGGGTGAAGAGGAGTGAAAGGGGGATGAATTGGTGGCGGGTAGTTACGGGGTTGGAGTGAACGGGGGATAACGAGCTCAAACTCGACTCCTCTCGGGTCGATGGCTCTACGGTTTCGTCTTGCCCGGCTGAGCGATGCAGTTTCTCTCGCTCGTTCTGTCCCTCGCTGTCTCACTTACTTTCCCTATTCCCTATCTCCCTCCGCCACGTGTATTTTTCACTCCTTTTCGCGCTTTATCCTTCTCACATCTCTCTAGCCGACAATCCCGCTTCCCTCTCTCTTCTTTACACGGCCCGTCACACGTCTTATCTCCTTGTCTATCTGACACTCTCGCTACCATATCTACTTCGAGCATATCAGCCTGTCGGCAAATGGAGAATTTCCCACGGTCAATCTCACCGAGGGGTGGGCCTTAAGGGGGGTTGCGTTATACGTTTGGCGTGTGTCAAAATTGTTTCCTACGATATTCTTTTTTTTTTTCGTAGCTGAAGATTTTTATTTGGAGAACCGTAACGCGGCGGGGGGTGGGGTTGGGGGTTAGGCTTTGGTCCATTGGGACGACGTTGTCGTAAATTTCTACGTGATTTTTACTCGTTGTTGGGGGTTAGTCAGTGGAGAAAGTTGATGGAATATATTGATGGGGTAGACAAAGATGGAGTGAAGGGGGCGGCGGAGGGGGAAGGGATTATTGATACTATTTTGAGTGTTACTCTTTTACCTTTTTATACCAGCCATCGTGTAACACGATAAATGTTTTTTTCTTCAGTTCAACAAAAACCGCCCCTCCCCCACTCCCAGCCCCCTCGCCATCGATGACAAATATTTGTTCCATTTCTTTCTTTACTTATCGTTCTTTTTTAACGTTCTTGCTCCTTCGCTCGCTCTGTACCATCCTTGTTCAACGTCCTCACGAGCTACGGATGAGACGCTTCGACGAATTCAGTGAATGCCACGGGGATTGGTCTGCATTTCGAATTTTTCCTCGGCTAAGAAATTGCTCGCTGTACCTTGAATTACATTGACGGTGATTATCGTCACTTCGTGGAATACTGTTGAATTCGTATAAGAAATCTGGATGACTCTGTGCCTGAATAGGGATAAAAATGAGAGAGATTGAATTATGGAAATTGATGAGAATGGACGATTTAAATAAAAAAAAAAGGTTTCTACGACCTACGACAGTGAATCGAGACTTAAAGCGACGGTCGTTAAAAAAAATGTGTGAAACATTAAGAAAAAGAAGAAATTTTCTTTTTACTAACGACATTGAATCTTCGTTCTCCGTGGACGAAAAAGAAAAAGAAACAATTAAGAAGTAAAATTCACGAAAATATCGTACAGAATCTCGATCGAGTCTCCGTCGCCTATACGCATTTTCGGTCGGATGTCTGGCAGTCGTAGAAAAAAATACTGAAAAAAAAGGTACTGCAATTTTAAACGGCCCTTGGAATCTCATTCTGTAATCGCACGCCAAGGAAGACAAGGGTAATGTCGAAACTTTCGTAGCAGTGATATCCATGAATAAATATGTACTTCAGTTATGGAGACAGCCGACATCCATTGGGTCGATCGAGTGGGAAGGTCCTTGCGAGAGAACGTGAACTACGTAGGAATACGCGTAGGGATATGTTATGCTATATACTAGATTAATACATAAATGCAACAATTCTCATACGAATCCAGAGGCGTACTAATGCTACGGACATTCCAGAAGGTTTCATCGCGAGAATCTTCCGAGATATCGAATGCGGATGAAATATCGTTGCGGAGAGAAAAAAAAATATCCGAGTCGCGTTTTCAATTCCTGATAGTAGCTCGTGAACGAACTCCTGGAGCAAAGGAAGGCAAAGATGCAAGGTAGAAATCGTGGCGAAGAGATTCCCTGTTGGGATACATATCGTAAAGCCATTTTGAAGAGTCTTTATAGAGAGAGCAGAGAGGAAGAGAGAGTGGGGAGAGAAATGGAGCTTTCGAATCGTTAAAGATTTTGTAATTTCCTATACCCACTGCGAGTGCGAGAGAGATAAACTTATGGGCGTACACGCGAGTAAGAGAAGGACAGAGATACGGAAAATCGAAATCCTGGCTAGACCCCTTCTCGAGAAACAAACGCATATTTGAATGGTCGTAACTTTTGAATGCTTCGTCATATCGCGATGATCCACTAGTACTTTTTGTTCGATTTTTTTACCCAAAGAATATCACCGTTTATTATATACTCGTATCGCGAATGTTCTCACGTATATTCGTGTAAAAAACGTTGTACCTTGTCATTTTTCAAAAATCCTTCGGCTATACCTGTCAAGCGACTTGGGGAATTCGCCAAAATGTATTTCTACAAGGTATCCGTCGATATCTCCGAAAGTTCGAAGTTCCATGAGGATCGTATAAATTTTGAAATTTATTCGAAAAATTCGAATTGATAAGGTATACCGTTACCACTGACGATAAGTTGAAAAATTCATTGCAGCGCGAAGTAAAATAATTTTGGTCATCTTATTACGGCACTGTGCCTGATACTTTAACAAGGATAAGGAGTCCTGGAGCCCGATCCTTTAATCCCAAAAGGTATATCGCGTTAGGTAACGCTAAATTTACAACGATCCGTTAACATTCTCGGCCCTTCGTCCTTCGTCCCACGGGACTCGTCATCCTTCCACGAGCCAGTCGCTTAATCCCATCCCTTGACGCCACGTCGGATCGTCAGAGATTTGTAGGGCTGTCGCATACCAACCTAACCTGCTGGCGTACAATGCTTGTCTGCCTTGTGTCTGCCCAAGCAGGTAAATGGGTACTTTGCCAACTAGAATGACCAGGTACGGAAACAATAAGAAATTTCTGGTAACTTTTTCCAAAACATCCTAGTAATACTTTCCACCCCTGTTGGAAAATGTTGTGATTAATATTACTTTATAAGGGTTGTCCATGGAGGGATGAGAAAAAAATCTCTTGTCTTTTAGTACGTTGCGTAATGGCGATATGTGAATTTACATATTGGTACACGTCGAATGGGAGGAATGTGGGTAGAGGACTTTTGTTGAAGGGATGAAAAAAAATTTCAAACGAATTACAAACTTCACCCTATATTTTTTTGGGTATAAGGGAAGATCCCGTCGGGTGGAAACTCTGCCGGAGGAATTCGTAGCTGTTCGAGAGGAACGTGGCAGGTGTAGAAAGGAGAAGAGGGGAAAAATAAAAGGTGGGGGAAAAAAAAAGAGAATCTGAGCTCCGGCTCGCGTCCATCCGCATTTCAACCCCTACGTATATCTCGGCCTCGTTCCAGGCTCCTCTCATCCTGAGCAAGACTCTCCCTCTTTACTTCCATCAATCCCCCGTAGCCGCCGTCTCATATTTTCCCAGCATCGCCCCCACCCACCAACCCCCGCCATCCTCCTCCCCCGTGGCTAATGCCACGTTAGAAAGAAGAGAGACGATTCTCGATAAGTCAATTTTTAGGACGCCGCACTCGTCGACAGTGGCGAATTAAATTTTTACAGAAGGTAGAAAAAAAAGGGTAGCGCGACAAAAAAGTCGAGAAACAAGGACAAAAGGGAATAAGAGAGAAAACATTCTTGTCCAAGAGAAATATTACGAATCCCCCCATTTCATCGGTCCAGACTAACCTAACCCCAATCTCTATAACAAACGTCGCAATTCAGCATACAAAACATTAAGTGAGGGGGATGAAGACGGCAATCTAAGGGATGGTAAACGAATAAGACGACAATTACTACATAATCCCAGAATATCATATAAATTCCAAAGACTCTCACGTATTTGATAAGGGAAAGACCAAAAGGTTACCTACCGTAGTGCGACGTCCCAAGGGATGCTGGACGGACAGCAAGGGATGTTTTTCCTGAACGAACGAGTAATACTGCATCACCCTAAGGAGGTGAGAAAACAGGTAAAAAGATTATCCCAGCAAATAGCCGACAAGACGTGAATCTTTCACCTACTTGTAAATCCGATGAAAGGACGTGGGGGGGAGAGGGGATGAGAGGTAACGTCGCCATCTTCATCTCATCTTAAATCGCTTTCTCAAACGTTCCGAACTCGTTCACTCTCCAGTTACCAATAGCCAGCACGTATCCATACGTGAAGATCAAACTCCTTAACATAACCTAAAAAGAAAAAGAAAAAAATCTAAAAAACAACCTCCTATATTAACCTTTCTTCTGTTTACAAAAATACTTTTCTTTTTCCTTTACCTTCTCCTTCTGCTCCACATCAAGATGATAACAGACTCTAACAGATTACGCAACGCTGCCGATACGATATGCTGCAGCTGTCGCCGCTGCGCGTCGTTCCAGGCGTCATTTCCGGCTGACACCGGTATTGTGCAGTCCACATTGTTCTCGCGTGTATTCAATGAGACGGCCCGCGGCAACGAAGCGTAGAATTCGTAAGCGAACGAGGTTTTACCTCGAGGAACAATGAATTGTTCTGGAAGATGTCATTGTCCGATCGCTCGCGGGCCCCGTCGCGTTTCGTATATAATGGATTCCTCTCCTTTCATCTGGCAGCACTGCGTTACCTCTTACTCGTCCTGAGGTACGTGGTGCTACGGAACGTAGTAGATACATCCCTGACTTTTCTGCGCACGAGTAAGGACAGTGTACGATACTTTTGTACAGCTATAAAGAAGTACTGTATAATATATGTATATATATGGTATATATATAGCAAAAATATATTCACGGTATATTTCAGACATAGCATTTCACGTATAATAGATTTGCCGATAATATATCGTTTCTTCTTAACGAGGATTGCTTTCAGGTACGGAGACGGGACTTCGAGTGCCCTGTGAATTATTATTGAAAAATACTTAAACCAGTGTCGGGCTGCATTCTGAAACGTCGTTAGACGTGGATAGTTTTGAAAGAGAAAAAAAAAGAAAAAAAGAGAGTGCTCCGTGCGGTGTCTCGTTAATGATAATATAAATCGTCCTACGCTCAGCAGAATAAAGCACGGTTGGTACTGTGCGAGGGGATAGGTGAATTTATTGCTTTCTCCATCTTGCATCAGTCCGCGCGATAATCGACTCTTTTCACTGGCTGATTGAGACTGCCGAGATTTCGCAGGAAGTACAAGCAATCGCGCTCGTTATAGTATTACATTGTTGTACGCTGATTAGATTACATGAAAAAAAAATAGAAAAGTGGGGGTTGATAAAGGGAGAAAAAAATACTGAATTCCATAGCAACGAAGGCTGATTGTTTCCTTTGACATTGGCTCCCGTGCACGTGAACTAAGCTGTTATTCGGAAGTACTCGTGTGGGGGAGGGTGGGATAGGGGGGTGGCGTCATCTCTTCTCTCAACGGCGCCATTGAAAATCTTTCCTTACGTTATCCTCTAGCAGGGTCCCGCCATACCACTGGCGATAACTCAAGGGGGACTGAAAGCTCGGAAAAACTGACGCAATACAAATTGTACCTGGACAGTATAAATCATCCCCTGGGATAGATCCTGGCATCAAACGCCTCGCGACTTCTTACCCCCTTAGGCTGCTGATTCTCGGTGTCGGGTTTTGTCAATGACCTATATCTACGTTATCTGTATAGGTGTCATTTATCATTCATCACTCACTTCAGTAAAAAATCACGTTACAGTTACGTTGGCGCATATCGAAAATATCTCGAAAGTATTGTCGTCGCTTTTCCGCGATGCCGATTGGTCGTCGCTATTGTCGTTCAATGCGTGTGAATTTGCCGCTTGGCGTGCGCCTTCACGGCATGCAGTCAATTTGACGGATTGCGGTTACTTTAGAAATGTCGAGATACGAAATAATTCTTTAATCATTCGTGGGATGGTGGGACAGACTTCTGGTATACGTAAGCGCGGAGTTATTCCACGAGGGACATAACTCATCCCTTTGGAAGTTTCGTTGATGGGGTTAGGTACCTTCAGGTTTTTGAATTTTCAGCGCGTCACGTTGCCGCGTCACGTAGAATGGAAACGCGACACTTGGTAGTGTATACCTATATGGGTCTTCGTAGATTGTGCGCCCGTGTATATACGTATATATAGGGGTTGAACAGAATTTCGACGATTATTCTAGCGAGATATAATTCTGTCGAAACTGCGTCACGTCGTCGGATGCGAAAAGTAAATAAAAGAGAGAGAGAGAGAGAAAGAGATGAATATATATATACACGAGTGCATGAACATTTCAAATTAATTCCTCGTCACTCGAATCGCCTAGTCTAAATAAAAGAATTTATTTTCAATATAAAATATCCACCCCTGCAGTTTTTGAGTGTTCGCAGAAAAATTGTTCCTTAAAAAAAATGTACGTATATTAGGTAATATTTTTCTAATGCATTTGCATCCCTTAGTCTGGAGTCGTGCAGACGCGCTAGATTTTCCGCTTCGAATGGATTCACGGGGTGGTTTGAGAAATATATCGAAATTGTACAGCATCTTGGGAAAGGAGTTTCGCGCTTGAATAAAAGACGCAAGTGCCGTTCACAGAATGACGGTTGACTTTTCATATTCCTGAAGCATACCTTTGGCACGCGTCGAATACTTTGCGTATACGTGTATCTAAGGGATGCTGCTGTGTGTAAATCGTAGAGGTAGTGGTACATACGCAGGTATGGATTCGATGTCGGGGTGGGATGATCGGAATTTGTAAACGGTTGGGAAAAAGGGGAAATGATGGAAAACGTGAGGAGAGACAGGAACGACAGGAACGACAGGAATGACAGGAATGACGGGAACGGCAGGAATCACAGGAACGTCCAAAGGATGCTACGGTACTCTTGGTTTTCATTTCTTTTTACGTGTCAGCCAGTGCAATTTCGCTCCACTTTCTTTTCATTCGAATCATTCAACTTGTCTCGAATTCTCGAGAGAGATATATATATATATACACGTACGTGAAAACTGGTAGGTATCTATATCTCAACAAGTCTCAGCTAGTGCACCTACTTCTGGGTATATAGTATATATGGGTATATATATATATTTATCCTATTGGTGGAATACGGGGTTTGGGTCGAAGATAGGAATTTCGAGGAAATTTCTTCCTGCTGGGAAATCTGGATGATTCGAGCAATTGGATTCGTAAGTTTTAAACAGGAGGGAAGATGGAGGATTTTCATGAAGAGAAAAATTCGTTATCCCTTTTTCTCCGAAGAGAAATTGATGGAGACTGGTATTGCTTGTAGTTTTCAAAGTTTTTGTTCGAGGCTATATTTCTTTTGTCGGATTATATTGATTCTGTGCTGATAACGGGGTCGTTAGGTATTTAAGTATATTGTAGGGAAATGGTTGTGTCGGTAGGTAAATATATCTTTCTCGTTTGCTAAAACCTTTTTCGATATCAGAAATTCTCCACGGCAGATCGGACTATCGGACTGTCATGGCGCCGGCTTTCAAAGCGTATGTAGGTAATTCCATCCATACCACTCTAGTCGAACCGCTTCAGCCGTGCTCGACAGAGAGCGAAATGTAAAATCTCTCGATTTCCGGTACGGCTTACGGTACAGCGTTGACTTTAGCAGACGAATATAACGTGCTGGAATTTCGAAAGATTTAGGAATACTAAAAATATTTGGAATTCTTGAAATTGTTTTAAAAAAAATTAAAAAAAAAAAGGTAAATGGATAAAGACTTGAAATATATTTGAGCAAAAAAAAATAGCGGAAACAAATAATAAACGCAGAAATATTATGCAGGAAAGTCTGGAATTCGAATCCAATGATATTTACTCGTTTGTGTGACAAGAACAAAGGATTTTCCTTGCGGGCTTCGTTAGCGAGGTCAAATTTATGAAATGATATGCAATAAAAGGGTTGGGAGTTAAACAGAGACGAAAATAATTGCTGAAAGCTTTTGCAGTGAAAATAATCTATTAGTGATAGATAAAAAGTGAAATTGTATAATGCAAAGTAAATAAGGTTATGTTAGGACGGATTGTACACGTGGTATAATTATAGTGTTATTGAAAAAGAAATATCAAGGGAACTTTTTATTCTATTCAGTTACGTTACTTTTTCACAGTTCCTTCGCGTAAAGCTTCTACGGAAGCTTTCAAGGAACTGCCGTGTTTCCAGCGACACGGAATCGATCGCCGATTGAGGGTAAAAGCACTCACGGTGTATTATTTTGAAAATCGTTTTCGGTCGAGCGGTCGTCTTTGTCGCCAGCGACGACGAAGTGCGTTAAGCCCATAGGTGGTACAAGAACGACAGTAGCTACGATGAGGATGCTGTGCTCTGAACGGATATGGAAAGGGAAGATTCTTTGATGTTGGCTGCTGGTGCTTACTACGGGCTTTAGAGAAATTCCAACATGGCGGCTACAGCGCGAACCATGGCCCCGGGTAAAATCGTAAAAAAGTTGTCTCGGTCGCGATTCGCGCTTTTACGTTTAACGATAACGTCTGCCTCGATCAATTTGTATCGAACAGTTTACCAGACTGCGACTAATCGTGGAATATTGTTCGATTGGTATTTGAGTGATTGCACGATGATTTTTTTATACCGTGTTTTTGAATAAGTTTAATACCTGTCGTGCGCATAGGAAAATTGATGTGCTTGTTTTAAGCGGAGATTCACTTTTTTTTGAAAATTATTTTGGATGAAAAATGACAATTGTTTCGTTAAAATTGAAAAATATTTCTGACAGTGGCGATTGTTATCACTGTCAGTGCTTGTATGGCTATTGTGAGTTGAGTATGTTTATATTTTTTTGGAAAACATTGCCGAAAGCTTGCGAAATTTTTGCATGTATATTAAAAATGAAAATTAATCTCGAGCTATTGTTGGTTGCCGCAGACAATATTCCAAAATTTTCATATCAACGTGGGCAAGTAATTGGGCTATTATTATTTGTCTTGATTGCACGTACGCTAAAGTTTCGTATATTTCGATTCATGATTTGTTATCAGAAACAAGCGTGGACCACAATGAATACCCAGAAAACCACGAGTTCGTCAATAGAATAGGAATATTGTACATAAGCTTTGTATATTGACAAATGGAGAAGCATTTAATGGCATTGAAAACTCGATAGTTGGTACTCATAAATTTTCTCAAGTTTCTATTAAAATATTCTGAAGACTCCATTGCTCGATATGAACTCAAAATTTAAGTAAGAAAATATACTCTTACTTGAACTAAGTGCTTTTCAAGCGCACGAGATGCAGACTAAATGTCACCGATGCGAAGCTGGTCTTTTTGATAAGAAAATCTCACGTACCTTTTTTTTTACTTTTGCCTTTCCCAAGAGGTTGGCAAGACTGAACGATACGCTAAGTATACACCTGTTGAAAGTGACTCATTCAGATAATTGCAGTTACACGTGAACGTGCCTTTCTGACTTTAATATGATTTCATTAAGATTTCCAATAAATTATATCTGTTTTCTTTGTATTCCTAGATATTTAGCATTTAAGTATTCCATTCCGAGTATTATTTAAGTAATTTAACTATTAAGGAATTTCAGTTTTATCACATCACTTTTATAGCGCTTTCCCTATCCGCAGGTGTGCCAACGTCAATGCAAGGTTTTCGAGAAATATAGATTTTAATTGATTCTGACCAAATAGCTGCGGTTTTCAGAATGGTGGCGGATACCGATTTTCAGTTAAAAGGTTACTTCCTCGCGGATACTACGATAAGGGTTTGCGTTGCTTTTTATCTCCCTTCTAACGGGTTCGTAGCAGATTTCGTCGAAGGGAGAAAGATATCTCATAGCCATTAAGTGGCAGTTTCACGTACCTACAGAGAAACATCCCCTCTAAATTTGTAAGAGAGACTCACAGGAATCCCAATCCACTTTCCTCTGGATTGGGGCGACTCTTGAGAAGGGATGATGAGTCGAAAGGATTTCATGGTTTCGCACTTTAAACCCATTTCCAACCGCATCGCCAAAGATATACGATACCGAACGCACTAAACATCAATCAAAAGAAAAAAAAAACTATCAAAAGCCACATACCAAAATAATAAATAAGTCAAAAATACATACCATCAATCTCTAACCTCAAATTTTCCTAAGGGCTACCGCCAAAAAACTTTTTACGAGAATAAATAAACTAGTCGACTCCTAGGGATGGTTCGAAGCCAGTTCCCGAAGCAGCCATAAATCGAAAGTGACGTAGTAGAGGGCGAGGAGGCGTAGCCTGGGAACATTTTTAAGCGGACGATTCGAATTCATTTCGCCAGGACGGCCGCGTTATCTACGCGCACGGGGTTTGCGGTTCTCAGCCAGCGTGGTAATAACTCTGACGTCGAGTGTGGGGATGGGGTAGACGCCCCCGGGCCGAGGGTTGGGATGCTACAAAGGTACAAAGCCTTGGTAATATATTTTGGATTACCTACTATCCTGTTCGCTCTCTGGCTCCCATGCTCTTCTCACCAGCAGCGGCCAGGACGCCAACGCAGATCCCAACGTTCCCTCGTTAAAAGTATGCGCCGGCGACGACCCTCCGTTAACGAGAAATCGCTACCCGTTGGAGACGTATTTACGGTACATACCTGGGTACACAGCCACGTTCCAAGCACCGAAGATAATGATCCTTACTCCTGGTGAAACACAATCTTCGAAGTCCACTGTAGATACAGTATTCATTTACGATATAACCTCAAAATATTGAGTGCATCCGTCACATCGCTTTTAGCACTTTTCTACACATCCAATTGCATTTCGATAACCCTACAGTGCAACAGATCTAAGTAAATATATATTGAGTTTTTATTGGACAAATAAGGAAGCACTGTATGGAATCCACAGTAGATATTAATTTAAAGTAACCTACACGAGTATTCCGTATCACAAATAAATCCGGCATGCTTTACTATACACACTGTATGTACACCGAGGAAGATTCCTTTTCCTATCGAACATCCTCAGTGAAATTCTCGCGCATCACCTGATCCAGTAAACTCATCGTCTAGCACGTGCGCACGTATCACCTAATTCAATTCAATCGTATCAAGATTCCAAGCAGGAATCTCGCGTTTTCCTCGCGGACGAGCGAGACGTGTCACCCCGTGTGACTTTTATGGACTAGCCAACAGGTAGAGCAGAGCGATGTGAACGCGTCTTTAAACTAGCGGCTCCAACCGTGAAACTTCTTCACCACGGTAAAAGACAGTAAACTTTTATCCCTGCGAGAAATCAAACAGAATTGACAAATGACGCGAGAATTGTGCTGATAACAGGAGAGGATAAATGACTGTTAACAAAAGAAATGGTGAAATTGAAGCAGAGTGAAGAACGGTAAAAACGAGTGAGAATATTGTGAGTGAAAAAAAATGGCGGATGGGTTATCGTGGATGTCGTCAATGTTCTCTCGAGGAAAAAAAGAAAGTAAACTGAAGCTATGGCAGTGATCTTCAGAAGATCTTTCGTCTCTCTCTCTCTCTCTCCTTCACAGAATCTGTATGTATTTCTTTTCTTTTCTCTTCCATCGCTCTCTCTCCTTTTCTCTCTCTACATTTTCTTTTCCCTTCGGCGAGCTTCACGAAACTCCCCAGGAAAACGTGAAGAGTTTCGTTCGGTCGACTAGCTTTTACGACTCGTGTTTTTCCTGAGCGTTTTATCCGGATCCACCGTCTACATCGTTGCTTTCTCGTTTCGTCGAATCGCTCACTAATGGGATCCGATCGAAGGGACGATCCTTTACGTAACTCGCTTGCGACACGTTAGGGTTTCTCTATTCGACCTCGATATTAGCCATTTGCCAATTTATTTGATTGTCAGGATAAAGGAACGGAACGATGCTGTATCGTTCTCTTCGATTTTATTATTGCTATTTATTTCTTACGGATATAATAACTAGTGCGTACCGAACGCTACAGATTAGATATCATCTACGATATAATAATACTGGCAATGGCAGGAACGATAATGGCGGCAATTATATTACACTATATTATATAGAGAAGGGTCGCACCAGCAACGTTCTCTCAGCAATAAAGATACGATATACTTCGTTTTATATATATATATATATAATGTATATATAAAGGCGCATAGCGGTCCACTGTTGTACTCTAATGGTCGTGTACGCGCATATCCCTCCTATATCTATACTAGGTATATACGTATATATGTATATACACATCTCAATGGATGCTGTGCAGTGCAATAACCTGGACCACGAAAAAATATACGTACCGACCTATCGCAGGCTCGCATTTCTCGACCGGGACGTCCAAAACAAGCGGACGATTGCTCGTGTGCATTTTCTCTCTGCTTCTATGTATTTCCTCCATATCCGCCATTTTTTTCTCAAACTCTATCTTTGGACTGCTTTTTTCTCTGTTTTTTGTCTATATATATATATCTGTATGTATATTTATCTAATGTATATGGTCCCCTCTACATAGGTGACTGGGTAACTGGACTCCTGTGTATGGCTTATATGCTATTACACCCTCTGGCGGTTCTCGCATTTCTCTCTGGGGAGTCCGCCATTGGTAACCTTGTTCGGATAACCTTCTTTAAATTCAAGAGGTCCTTTGAATCGATAAGGTTTTCACTTTCCGATGGATTTGGCCTCACTTGAATGAAATGTTGAGGATTTATGGAGGGAATGAGATCGTGATATCTTTTATACTTATATCTAAATGAATGATACGGATCATACGTGAACTTCCTTTTTTTCGGGGGTGAAACTCACTGTTATGTATTGTAATTTTCGGTTGGAATCAGATTCGCTTGCTTATCACGTTATATGTTATACCTTTAACAAAATACTGTAATAATTGTCTGATATGAAATTCTCATGAACCTCATGAATCATTATTGTTCATACATATAAATAGAGTGATTCTGATTCGTTACGATTTGAAATATAATTTTATCATTTATCTAAATTAACAAGTATTTCGTGTTAAGCAAAAGATTGTTTACGTTTATTACAGTAACGAAGGGCTTTAGGAAAAAATGGCGTTGATATTAGTCCCTGCTAAATATTTTTAATGGCAATCAGTTCTTCGAAAAATACTCGTGAGTATTTGGTCGTCTGGAAGGGAATGAGCTGGGGGAAGAAAAAAAATTAGCAAAGCCAGTTTAGTTTTTCGGTTGGGCATTGGAGGTCCTCGCCAATGGACGCCGCGGACGAGGACGAGGAGGGACGAGATGCAGTTGGCGAAGCCAGGAAAAGCGGGAAGCAGAATTTGGTGAAAAGCGGTAAAATGGCCACGACCATCCACCAACACACTGACTGATGCTCGTGGACGTTACCTACTACTAGACTGGCTGTCCTATGTACCAGTAGTGCTTGCGCTCAATACTGCAAAACATTTCCCTCGTGAGTTCAGACTACGTTGGACCCTTTTTGCATCCGAGCGAAACGTTCCGCCGTCGTCCTACGAGCTGCTTTCCAGGCATCCACACTAGTTTTCCAGCTCTTCTTCTATTCTACGAGGAAAACTCTGTGTATCCGTCTACTTTCTGTATTCTATTATACATTTTATATATGTATATATACCCTTTGCAATTTTTACACTTTGCATTCTCCAACCCCCGTGTGCTTTGCCATCGACTTTTAGACTCTTGCAGAATAAGAAAATATCCGACATCTTGAACTCTATTGAATATTTGTTATTATGGCGAAATATCGATCAGGAGATTATTTTTTATACCTTTTTTAAGTCATACTCTACCTCAGACGACTTTTTAGCACCTTAAAACCCCTATTCTTCATGTTTTCTGCAACGTGTCAACCTTCGACCCTTAGGAAGATTCCACGTAACTATGGTAAAACGCTTGGAAATTTCCCTCGTCACCTCTGACACATTCTGACCCCTAGGGGATGAAGATCTCCATCGAAATTCCATGGTGAAACTTTCGGGACTGATTGTACCAGTCTATTCGTACGTCGTCCCGATGCAATGGCGAAGAAAGGCATACGGATGGCGATAAGGGGCGGGATGAAAGAAGCTGGAGGATGAGAGGAGTTTTTGCTGGGGAAGAAGAGAGTCAAAGAGATTTCACTGCAAAGCAGTAGCGTCTACAACCCACTGATTGTTAAACTGAAATTACCTGGGTGCGTCAGTCCTTTTCGAAATTCATAGTAGCCACGTTCTGTATCTTCCATATTCATTCGCTACTTTCATACTTTTATCTCTTTTTCCTAATGGTTATCACTGAATTAGTGGATTTGAAAAATTGACCGGAAGTACAAACACATATTTTTTTCTATAATCCATTCTACTTTGTCACATAAAATTGATAGATTACCTTGATACCTGATAGTCAGCTTTGTTGTTGCTACGGGTCTACTGAGTGATGCGTTTTTTGTTTGTAGATTAAATATATTATGTCTATCCTATATGCGTATTTCAATGTTATCATTTTGGACAAGAGGGTTGCCCTTACGCACACAAGAAATAAAGAGAACAGTAATGGTTACTAGTCGACGGTTACTAGAAGGCAGTAACCACTACCGTTCCGAATTTAATTCTCACTGGATTGATTAACGACGAATGCTTTGCTGCAAAGTGAAACTCACTGCTGGGACTCACAGCTAACCATACTAGTAACAACCACTGCTGTTCTCTTTTCTCCGTGCAGCAGTTACGTCAGTTCCTGCAAGACGTATTCTATAAGATCCGCTAAGAAGATGACTGATTAATTTATGAAAAGGTATAACGCAGTGAGTCAGTGTATTTAAATAAGAGGACTGTGAACTGCAAGTTAACCTCTGTGTTACGTCAAGTCACGTGATACATGCATATAGAATACACTTAAAACTCCCCTTCAACAATACGCAGATACAAAGCGAGTGTAATGAGATATTCGACACAGAAAAAAGATCAACAAAGGAAAACATAAAAATTAACTAGACACTGTATATCTATATGTATCTCTCGACCAGCGCATACGTAACCCAAACAATAAGCATACCCCACCGATGCTCGAAATAACTTCTGCAGCATTAACCACGCGATTTTCAAGTATCATCTAGCGAGTATCGAAATTCTTCTTCAAAAGAACGTCAGGAACAAAGGGAAATCCTTGCGCTTTTTCACGCTCTATGGAAATCCTTCTCGTTTCAATCAGAGCGCAGGACGGCCATGATAAATAACAAAAAGAAATTTAACGAGCCCCTAGACAAGCTTCTCGTTCCCGTGCAATTGTCGGGGTTCACTGAAAGTGCTTCGTCGTTGAGGGAATAAAAAAAAGTAGGATTACACAAACGAACCCCCCCCCCATACCAGACAATACTAATACCACTTATTATGTATTTTCATGAAATATGAATGCGACAAATGATTCTTAATCATAATATTCAATTTTCTCATTCCCAGGGCCCGTACCTTTCTTACAACCCCTCTTTCATCCCTCTCCGCTCCTCCCCCCCGAGTTTCTTGACTCTTTGATTTTATCTCAATTCCTCAACCTCATCTTCGCTCACGTTCCTTTGCAGGAGTATCAGTACCAGTAGGAAGTGCTTCTATACCCTGAAAGCCTCCGAGCTTTCATTAACATCGTTGAAAGTCCACAGATCCTTTCGTCCGTACAAGGACGTAGGACAAAGTGTTGATGAAACCGGTATAGCAACGAGTGAGCTTATGGAGGTGGGAGTTGGGTCGAACTTTTAGGAGGTTAGGAGTGGGTTATAACGTCGCTGTGTAAGCTTTACGTTGTTTTGGAATTTAGATTGCGTCGACGAACGAATGCCGTGCGAGATATTCACAAAGTTTCTACTTTGATTGGAGAGATCGATTTGCATATTATTTTCTCCTGGGCCAGAGCCCCCCTGCTCCCCCCCCCCCCCCTTAGTGTATCCCCATGATATTACAGTATCAGACGAACAATTATGACGATTCGTTATATTTCTTGGAAAATACCACCCTTAACCGGTTACTGGCTTAATCAGATGCATGAGGTAATTTAACGTAACTGACAATCGTCCTGGTTACCGATTTCACTCGACGAGTTTCTACTTCGATTCCGGAGTACCAATTTGCATGGGATTTCGTGAGATACTAGAGCCTGGGTATTCTCCGATTGTAGTACACATAGGTACTGGGGTGTATTGAGAATAGGATAATTGTCAGGTTATATCCGGGTAACGAGCTTGGCTATTTTATTACGCGGATAAAAAGTATGGATTAAGGTTGTTTGGAAATGTGGAGAGTTCGGGAAAATTGGATGGACAAAGGAAACGTTTGTTTTTATTGGTAACCGTGTAAATTTGTTTAATGGATTTTGAGGGAGGGAGAATTGAATTTTTACTCACGACTTTTTTCGTAATTGGACTCTGTCGATTGGGGTTGTGTCATCTAATAGGGCGAAAGACGTAATTTGGTACAGATGGCAGTGTAGTCGATCGACCTCGTTACCAGTTTGGTTATAGGGTGATTCGACCTTATCTGTGAGATGCAGGTGGTTCCATCTTATTACAAGCCAATGTAGTTACCACCTGTATCGCATGTAACCACACACTCCCTTCTGCATGTATCGTTCTATGTATATTGCTATCAATATGGAGTACAGGGAATTCGAATCGCATTTCGATTTAGCCTGGAGCAAGTCTGACCGGATATTCTGCTTGGGTTCTCTTATCGATACGAAGCGATTGCGCAACCGGAAGCCAAATGCGTATGCATTAAAAAGCGTGAACCGGGTATATGGTAGACAGCACTTAGGCTGTGCGAGCATATTGCTGAATTTTTATAAACAAAATATTTATAAGAATGGGAAGAAAGTGTTTAAACAATATGGGGGGATGCTGCGAAAAAATTGTATATCTCGATTCACATCGAACGACAAAAATTTCAGGGAATTATAGTCTGGAGACCCGATGAATTTCCGGCACGGCAATTAAACCTAATTGCATTAAGCTGTTAGGTTATGGTTGTAATTTGCGAGGGGGAAAGTGACGATCCCTTGCGATAAATGGGCCGCACTGTGAAACTCTATAGGAAGCCTTATTTGGGTTCGTAAATTTCTACCTTCAGTCCTGTACCTTGAATTCGAGCAAGTTGTTCGATTACCTTTTCCCTTGGATGGTCTGAGGGTAAGGTAAGGTCGGTAGGTAAAGGTTAGGTGTGTATGGTGGTTCGAGATAAGGATAACGGGTGACGGGCAGGTATATGGGGTGAGTCGCAACGATCGTAAGGGACAACCTTACCCCATCTTCAAAATGAAGGACTCGTCTAAACGAGTGACGAATTTATCTCAAGTGACTACGCCATTTTCTAGTCGACTGAAGAGAATCTAGTTGACTTTATTACTCACTCGCGGTGGTTCCCCTTTACGCGCTAACTTGCCAGCGGTGCCTGAAAATCTTTTATCCGACGTAGAGAAACGGAAATTTATTTTATCCTTATCAGTCGTGCGATAAGGAGACAAATGAGTCTCTGGTAGGGTGCAATAAGAATGTAAGCATTTTTTACTACTTTTAAAACTCTGAAACGTATCTCGTCATCTCTTCAGTCGAATCGCTCGGAATTCGGTGTATCGAAGGAAAAGTTCCTATAAAAACATACCACACATATATTTATATATATAATGCTTGAAATTACCATAAAAAAATTTCCTTAAAAATCTCATTAGCAAAAGTTAAAAAAGAAAATGTCTGTATAACATGAAAAATCAGAAAAATTTTCATTTGAACATTTTTTACGTAAGTTTTGCGGGACCTCGTTAGCGCAATCCGTAGAAAGTCGACAGTTCCGTATCTCTGGATATCATATCCAAGAAGCATGGAGTGACGTGTATCCAGATGGGAAGTTCCTGGAAGCGAAAGGAAGATCGTGTTGGGATAAACTAACGACGGTGTTACCAGAGACGATATACTGGTCGTGGAACTAGAGAGAACGAGGTGGCGTAGGTTGAGTCATGAGAGATGCGAAGACAGAGTATACGAGAGAGGGAGAGAGAGAGAGAGACAGAGAGAGACAGACAGTGGATGGAGGACGAAGACCAGGATAAGGACAAGGATCCAAGAGCCTAACCAGGAGTATAGTACATATATAGGGGTATGGGAGTTGAAGAGGAGGAGGAAGGCACAGTAGGATACGAAGGAAGAGGCGACCTGGTCTCCTGGGAAATCATCGGTGTCCTCTCTACCTCCACCAGGCGTTCCTTCTACCTAGACCTCATTCTCCTCATCCTCGTAGGTGCTTCCTCTGCGTATTACTCGCAGAACGCGACACGGCCTGCCAACCGTAAACTTTACTATAGCGTGTTTATAACGAGATACAAGATGGTATCAGTGAGGTAATGGGATATTAAATGTCCTTGGATTTCTTTTTTTTTTCAGGCATTCTCTAACCAGTAAGGAGAAAGCTCTCTGTTGATGATTCAGGATAATGATGATGATGATGATGATGATCTTGATTTATTACTATAACTCGTTTATGCAGCGAAAAACATCTTGAGCAATGGCGTACTTGATCGATATTTACGGCACTCTAGGCTTCTGCTATTTTGCATAGGCGTATAACCTTGGATAACTAAAAATATAGGTATCCATCAACTGGCTGACCAAGTGGAATTGGTATGTTTTCCGGATGGACTCGGTACTATGGGTATCAGCTTGGAATTGGGTCGTTCTGTCTGGTAATCCGGCTCGTCGTAAGAGCAGCGAAGCTTTTCACGAGAATCTGTCAGAGCTTTTTCAAGTACCGCTTTCTCTTTTGGGCTACTAGGAATTCTCGAAATTGTTCCTACGCCCTTGGCATTTTTACGTTTGTACGGTCTGCTTGTATTTCTATCACTCGAAAGTATACGTTATGAATGAAGATCCTTCGTAGCGACGATCTTGCCTTCATTTTGTTTAACAATCCCCCTCACTTTGCCCTTATCAATAATTATCATATGAATAATTTTCAAAAATTCTTTCACAGCATCCCAATATTATACACCCATCCTGAATATCTATATTCAAGCTATCCATTGGACTTGGTTGTAGCAGCGGCTACTACCGTTCGATGTGGATTCCCCTTTAGGCCGAAGCACGCGCCACGTTCGGGCAGGGGCGACAAAAGGCAATCGAGGCCAATGGGGTAGTGGCGCACACACCGGTCATTTGATTGACATCGAAGGGTGCCGCGAGTATCGCACCGCACTGATTGCACCCATTGTTCCCCGATACAGACACGCACACACGTGACCCCGTTGCAGTTGCATTCACGTGCCAATAGTAGACGAGTACGAGTACAGTCCCGTGAATGAGTGGATGCAAAGTATATACACACCATGGGACAAAGAAACGTAGCGTCCATAAAAACTTTTTTTTTAATATCTCGAAAAAGTTGGTTACCAAAAAATTTTCAGGAAGTCCTCACTCCCCCCCTCGTTCTCCAAGGGGCTGTTGAAAATGAGTCCGCGTGTCATGCTATATGCAAAGTGCTCCGAGGCGTGACCCCATCCCTACGACGCGACCTGACCCGACGCCAGTCGACATTTTAAAACGCTCTAAAAGCCAGCCAACTTTCGAGACAAAAAGGCGCTTTCCGTCTTCTTGCTGGTTGGGGTTAGGTTAGGTTAGGTTAGGTTGGAAGACTGCCTGCCTGCCTGCCTGCCTGCTTGCTTCCTTCCTTCCTGGCTAACTAGGTAGGTTTGCTATCCACTGTTTGCTGTATCCATACTATAGTCATCCACCTCTCTGACTCTCTACCGGCTTTTTCTACTATGGTCCTAACTAAACAACTTTTTTAATTTGATGGCTACGCTCGTGGAAGGATGCGTCTCGTGCTATGGAAAACTGTTTAGGGGGATGACTTCGTGTTCTCTGAGCCCTGAGCGACAATTGCTTCGGGAAGACGAACGTTGGCCATCCCTCGGAGACACTTTCGTCAACGTCGTATTTTCCTTTTACGTCGTGGCGAGTTTTCGAGATGAGACAATTTTTGCTTTTAATTGTACTGGAAAGCCGGGCTTGAAATTACTTTCACTTTTTGATTTACTCTTTTTCTCTTTGATATCGATGTTTCTTCTTCTCATTGGTACGTAGGCGTGGGTGAAACTTAACGAGGAATCGGATATTAGGAATTAGTTACTTTGGATTTTCTTATTGACGATATAATAAAAAAAAAGAGTGCGGCCTCGAGTCATATTTTTGAAATTCGATTAAATGAGGATTTTACCGGGGATTAAAAATATTCTTGATGATATTTGAGATATTTTCATAGTAAAAAAAATAAGGGGACTTTCACCTATTATTTTTGTTCTTCGCCTACCTTTCATCCCCGATGCCACCCTCTCCACTTGACTGATGCTCATTTCAACATCGTATAATTTAACGCAACGCAACGTGAACGCACAGCACCGTGACGTAAAGTTTTTGACTGGCTGCATTTGGCAGAGGGTGACACTTATAAACCCCGCTAAACTTTTGCTTTATTGTCATACGTCAATTTTCAAAATGTCAATAACAACACGTAACCTCCGTACAAAACGAACGCGAAGCGTATATTAAAATGATAAAAACAATTTCAAAATTAATAACACACCAACCCCCCGATAACGTTGTCGCTAATGCCAAGCAAGATGGAGTCAGAAATCCCAGAACTAAACGAGAGCCAATTACCAGAGTCGGTCACGCAAAATACCGCAATCACTAAAGTCAAATGATGCTCGATTTGCCAACAAGCATCCCCCTAGATTAATTGAATAGCCGTCTACAGTGAGTGTTAGTAAAATCACCGTGTATAAGGGTCGCTTAATGTATACTGCAGCTAGTCGAAGGATAACAGGGGTGGAATTCCAATGTGCGATCGTACAGTAGTAGTAGGGGGTTGTAACGATGCCCAAAGGATTCCAAGGATAGACAGAGGGGGGGCGGGGGGGGGGGGTTGAAGATTTTAGACTCGTCTATATATATATAGACTCTATGGCTAGTACGAGAACTGGGTAGTAAAAGGGATGAAAGGGGGTGGCATTGTTTCGCGACCGAATACAGCCTAAGATGGCGACAAAAGGGGTATCGACCAACCAGTCCTACATCCCCTTAAGCTCGCAGCCCTGTAACGCGTCTTTGTCGGCTAGTACCAGGGTTCTTCAACTTTAAACTCGACCGAGACGTTTCACCCTTATTTCGAGTCATCCAGGTAGTGAATATTTCAG
This sequence comes from Pachycephus smyrnensis, assembly GCA_030142225.1. Taxonomy (NCBI): domain Eukaryota; kingdom Metazoa; phylum Arthropoda; class Insecta; order Hymenoptera; family Cephidae; genus Pachycephus; species Pachycephus smyrnensis. Next base: position 206,004 of record JARQST010000741.1, read on the forward strand.
GATTGAGCGCCATATCCAGAATGCCCACGATTACGTAAGCCCGTAAGGTGCGCCATCTTTGTTTAGACGATTAAAATACCACTTGCTATTCTGATACCTAATTTTGTATCTTTCGTAGCAATAGACTTGTTATCCAAAGAAAAGCAACCCTTTATACTAATTTTAGGGATGATGCTTGGACAAGTAGAGCATTATCGAGATTAACTGTATATATATCTATATACACACACACAATCTACAGTGCAGATGAATACTTGGGATTATGATTCAGCCGTCGCGAAGCGCCCGTGTGCCGGAGGATATTATTTTTTGAATATTTTTTCCGACTTTCCCGTATAAAGCCGGAACTGGTAATGTAACGAGATGGATATTCTCATTCGACCAAAGGGAAGCGCGGGAAAAGGGAATTCGTTCAAATTGAATTTTCGCCGTTTATGGGGATATAACAAATTTTCCCTCGAATATAAGAACTCTCCGTCGAGTCGTAATAATAATCATTAAAAGGCTTTAATAAGTATATTATAATTTTTACAATAAAAAGAAAACCTTTCTTTCCCTATAACGCTCATTGCGAACAATGGAAAGTGATTTTAAAAAAAATAATATCCAACTGCTAATCAATTTAATAGTCATTCATAAGTGGTAAACCTAATGAATCGTTACGTCACGGTCTCGTAGTATCCAATTATAATAATTATCCAGCCTACGGCATTAATGCAAATCGTCATCAGAAATTATATTAACCGTCATCGTTTATCCTTGTCTCCTGGTCGACCGAGTGATAATCAAAATTTACATCCACTTCATTCTGTTCGTATTATTCGATTGTTTACTTAAAAAAATACCACGATTCAATCAATCAACCGTATCGATTATCTTGAGCGGATTAATAATACCTGGATAATATCTTATATAATAAATATATATACTCACTGATTTCACTCGTGCGTCGTTCTTCACGCTGATTAACCATACAATAATCGTCCATAATGGCGAGGCCTCTAATATACCCGGAACATCGATCCTGTCGATTCAAATCGTCTATCCGTTATACAAGTAGTCGCTATAGGTATACAGTCCGTAATTAATAACGATGCGCTAAGCAGCACAAGCGGATGTTATACGGGAGTTAATCCGATCTGAATAGTAACATGAAAGCATTGTCTGGTACCCTGTGACAATTGGAAGTCGGCGACGCATCCCAACGCGTCTTTCCAGTGACGATCAAAGAGAATGAAATTGGATCCGCCATTAGCTGACGAAATATTCTGAAAGTTGGTAAAAGAATATTTTTCCTATATTGAGGTTCATATACACAGACACAGACACAAAGGATATAAATCCATGTATAAAAAGCGTCCTATACACTGTATACAATTGAGCCTGCCATTTGTATAAAGTAATAGCAAACAAAAGGGAAAGCAAAGTACTAAAGTTGTTGCGCCATTGAAATTGCAAAAGCGAATCGGATGAACCGCCTCATCTGCATCGAAATGTATTTCGGATTTGTATAGATACAGCGTCTTTCGTATCCCACGCTATAACGGTGTAAGACTTTTTCTCTCTCTCTCTCTGTTTCCAAGAATATAGAAGGCAGCCTGAGATTTCCAGCAGGGGTTGGTTTGACTCAGAGGGTGAATTGGGGTGGCTGTAGCTCGAGCATTCATAGAGTTCTCTGAGAGCTTGGCTGGTGAACAGGACTGAGGAATACCCAGAATTCAGTAGCAAATAGGGACGGGCGAATTGGTTGCTTCTCTGTGTGAATAAGTGCTCTGCAAACGATACCGACGGAATCGACGTTACCGACGTCGACGTCGGATTAACATTTCTTTGGTCGTCGTTCAGGCTGCTTGGTCGTGTTCGACCACGTGATCCCCATCATAGCTATGACGTTTTTTAACCTATAAACATTTCAGTCTATCGTGTTGGTTACTGTGTCTAGGGGTGAGTCGAAGCGTGCCATTGACGATTTTATACGCTTTGTCGAGCGTCGCGACGCTTCGAGGTTTATCGTCGCACGCTACTCGTCAGGGAAACTGGCATTAATGAAAATGACGTTAACGAAGGGACGCTATAGTAATAAAGTGTCCAGGGACGTCTAAGGGATGAATATTATGTATCCCATATCAATTTAATAGGAACCTGTTGAGGGATGTATCTTTAATATATGTAGGTTAAGTAAATATAATAAAAATTATTTAGATATCAAAGCTATATGATGTATCCTGGTATGGTATCAGTGCTTCCGGTATCCTGAATCTCTTGCGTTATGTCGTGTTCATCCTCCATTTTGTACTCGTCAGTGCTGAACAAGCGGCAATCACTCAAACGACTTGTATCTTCTAGGTATAGATATATACGTAGTGGAATCTGCCCGGTTTCAGAACTCCGGGAAGCTTAATAAAGTTTTCCGTCCAGGGTATATTCTTGTATAGTATAGTTCAAGCTACATTTTGGATAGCGTGTAAGTTGGGTAAGCGTCTGCTCCCATGTACTACGTGGCAGTCGGTAGCATACAGTCGTGCTACGTGTAAGAGACTAGGATGAAAGAAGCTGGAGTACTAGTTGAGTTGTAAAAGATTTATGAAGCTGGAGAAAATAATTTTATCGTCGATTTATTGAAAAAATATGAGAGATTAGAATTCAAGTTTTTATTGCAGGTGCAGCAGCGGTTGTGAGATCAGCTGGTAATCACGGATTCGACGCGCACCTGCGAGGTCCAAGTTTTCTCATAGAACCATCAGCAAAAATCGAATTTTCAAATTCGAGCGGCGCATGGTTAGACTGCGCTGCAACCGGAAGTCCACCACCCAACATCGACTGGTCCACTGCAGATGGACTTCCGGCGGGCGACGTCCCCGGCGTACGGAGGGTCCTCAGGAACGGTACCCTGGTTCTACTTCCGTTTCCGGCGGCGGCCTACAGACAGGATGTTCACAGTGCCGCGTACAGATGTGTAGCCAGTAATTCTGTGGGCAGAGTACTAAGTCGAGATGTACAAGTCAGGGCTGGTGAGTATTGTACTGGATTGAAAAAAAAAATTAGCACCAAAATGTGAAAGTTCTTCAACAAAACTTAATTGTCTCGTTAAATATTCAATCTAAATAAGCAATTCTGATATTATTATATTTTTAATTTATCGCCAGTGTAAACATCAATTGGATGAGCCATTAATTAAAAGTTTGTCAGTCGTATGATGCGCGTGTAGGTAATTTCAGGATATGAGGTGGTACTGGAAAGCTGTGTAAAGTATAAAAGTATAAAGTATAAGCGCGCTAATCAGCGACGCGGCATTTCACTGGAACTCGCGAAATTATAAGTTTGCGAAAATATAACTGCGAACGGGCTGCGACAATTTTTTTTGTTCTTCGTTTGCGAGCATCGATCGCCGGTTTGCCATTTCCTCCGACGAACTCCTAATGGAACTCCTTTCTCATTAATCGAAGAGCTCCAGTGGGATGAGAAGAAAGAGAGAGTGCGGAGAGTGGGGTGTGGTTGAGAGAGAACGAGAGTGAAAGAGAAAGACAGGGAGAAAGAAGAGCTGCGCCTTTAAGGCATTACGCTCTGGCAGACGTCCAAATATAATAATAATAATAATCGTTCGTGTTGGACGAGAGCGGACGTCGAGTTCCGGCCAAAACTGCATTTCCCAGGGATCCTCTTACCTGGTAACAGAGGAACAGAGATGAGTGTAAAAATGAAAATCTGTACCAGCTGCATTACCGACTGGACATGGAATTTTTTATTTCGTTCAAACAAGCCGACAAGAATCATCACTAAAGCTATGGAAGATCTTTGTAAGCCGAGTACAAAATACCGATTTTCAGTCATACTGGATCTAAATGATTTTGCGTATAGATACGATGAAACCAAGTGACCAAGTTTTGGAAAAAAAATATTCTTGGTATTGCAGATATGAAAAAAACAATAAAAACTTTGCTGTAGGGTTATATTTTTTTGGCATACTCGATAGAGGGGTTCATTCTCTTTGAAACTCATCCTCATCCAATTTCCAGACTCGTGTAATAATAATTCAGTGTGTTAAGCACAGAACAATGTCTCGAAATACAATAGTCTAATAGAGGATAATTGACAATCCTATTTTGAAACTGATTCGAAGCCTCTACCCATACAAAGCACAAAGCACTACGAGCAAATGGAATTGTCGCTTTTAATCCAATACTAAGCTGATACTGTATTCGCGTGACATCGCTAGAGAAATGCTAGTAGTTAGAAACCAATATAAGCAGGTATATTCATAGACTCCATAGTAGAAGCATTGACAAGTTAAAAAAATCAAATACAGACACTCATCCGGCTAGATGCCACGATCGAGTTCAAAGTGATTGTAGATATCGTGTGAAAAGTTCTTTGATCGAGAATACCTAATCAAGTTACCATCGACAATCTATAGCGTCGCAAGAGCAGTTACAGATTCAATTTCAAAGTTTAGTTCAGAAAAGGAACTAGACAAAAAAGATGACGCCTCGACTATCACCGAAACTCAATCTCCGAACGTAACCTTAAAAAAGCAATTGGCTCCTATCGATATAGTATTTCATGAAATTAATAATTACCATCACAGGTATATCCCATGATAATTATCCCTAATTACAATTAATTATTTCTAGTGGTGGCCCAAGCTTACAAGGTCGACGTGGAGGTCGTTGGTGGTGCTGCAAGAGGATGCACAGCGGTATTGCGATGCGTCATTCCTAGTTTTGTGAAGGATTTGGTACGCGTGGTATCTTGGCTTCAGGAGCCATCTTTCTACATATATCCATCGTTACAAGGCGGTAAGGCACTTACATATATTTGTTGTTACATGAATATTGCTTCTACCTCCTTCCACCAAGCAGGAAATGAAATTTACGGCCCAGCCTCCGGCCAGAAAGAAACATAACCTGCACAGGCTGCGACATGAACAAGCACAAAGAGTTACACGTTCAACGCAATATAACCGTATTACAATATGGCCGCTGGCCGACGCTAAAATTTAATATCCAGGCCAACGCAATATACCTTGCTATGAATATAGATATCTATCTACCTATCTAGGTACCTAGGTAACTATCTACCACGCCACAGCATAACCGAGAACCTAGTAGCTACACTCTGGACAGGTTGGGAGTTTGACAAGGAAATTCCATAGAGCATGCCATAAAGTTGTAATGAGAGTTACACTTTATCCACTACATTTACATGTTATCTTATTCTGCTTGATCTTACTGGGTTTCTTATACGATTGTCGAGAATCTGGCCAACTGGATACGCGCTGTGCGATAAACTAAACGAGGGATTAACGTGTCTTGGAATTTCTCCAAAACGCTATTGTCAGCGGTTATCCGAATGGATGGATGTGCCAATAAATTTTTTTCGTAACCACTGAAAAAAAAATTAGGCTTGGTTAAGGTCTATTTTGTAATTTATCTCCTTGAGATACATATAACGATTTGAATAATTCTTTTTTGCGGATACTAGAGAGTCAAGATAAATTTGGTAGCTTCGAAAAGGTTTTTTTTTATTGGATTTTGGGATATATTCTTAATAATACTTTTTGTACACTTTTTGTTTACGGGGTTTGTTTGCTGTATCGATTGTATTTATTATGCTGATCTCTGACGGTTGATTAATTTTATCTTCCTAGATGGAAAGTATCATTTACTGCCAACGGGTGAACTCCTGGTCCACCGATTGGAATTTGGTGATCAATACTTGGGGTACAGGTGTCGGACGATGCATCGTCTTACAAGACAAGTTGTCGTTAGTTCAGCTGCTAACGTCAGGATAGCAGGTAGGTCATAGATAACGGAAATACGTGTTTATACCAGTTTCCAATATTTTCACATAAATGAAGAATTTCGCAAAATACAATATAACAGAAATATATAGTACTTTTTCACAAAGTGATACAAATACCATGCACAGAATTTTGGACATTTTCAGATCACAGAGGGGTAATGGCTCCAGTGATATTAGAACATTCTGGCGCCACCCACGTCGCTCAGGATGAATCAGCGTCCTTGGTCTGCGTAGCTCAATCCTGTCCACCGCCTGACTATCGGTAATTAAATTTTCAATTCATCCTCTAAAAATTAATCTAACATGCAGGTGCTGCCAACCAGTGATAAATTTCTCAACTTCGAATACTTCCTTATGCTTTTCCCATATCTCTTAGCATCATTCGTCATTTGTATGTATTTCAATCTTTATAGTTTTCATAACTCGTTGACAAGCTGCACTTTAAAAAAGAATTTACCACCCTTAACCTGCATCAACGACAACTTTTTATTGAATGAATGGCACTTTCAATTGTATATTTATACATATGAACTGGCGATACCGACGACCACTTGGTATCACAAAAAAGCGACAATTATTGGAAACTTCAATAATTCGGAACAATTCTAGTAAAGGAAGAAAAATACGGAAATGAAAGCGTCGCTTGCACGAAGTTTCCCTTTGCGCTCAATAATTCTTGTCAATACCACTCGACGCCTTCCGACGTGGCATCCCTCACACCATAAATCACACCGACGAAAGTATCACCGAGGACCACGAGCGCAAGGCGTAACAAAAAATGGCGGCTTTTACTCCAGAAATAAGAGAACGCAAAGTACACAGTGGCCACGCAGAACCAGTTCGTGGAAGTTTAATGGTAGAAAAAGTAAGACAGACGCTCGATCGTCAAAGACAGTTCACCAGATTCTCACTGGATTCTATTCTAATACAAAAACATTCTCAGGATCTGGTTTCCATGACGCAAGTAACCACTTCTTGCGAGTCAGTTGATTACAGGGAGAGGACGGTTTAGGAAAGTTGCTATAAAGTCCTTATAGAAAGTTACCCTTGTACATATAGGTACTATATCTACATATATATGTTATCAGCACTATCAAACTTATTGATCTAAATTAGTGCGAGCGGTTCTGCCACGATGACGGAGTTCAGGACGGCTTGAAGTTGCCTAAGTCGACGCCTAAAGGAAGGGAGGGTGCACACCCAGAACGGGACGTGCCTCGATTGCTACCCCAAGTGGTCTGCAGATCCACAAGGAATGAGGGCATGAGGGTGAAACGGTTGAGGGTCATCGCTTACCCCATGCTTGAGATCCTCATACACCCTCCTCATCCCCCTGATTCCACCATCAACTCTTACCCCTTTCATCAACCCCTGCTCAAACTTTACAGTCCAGTCAGACAGTTTCGAGTCCCAGAAAAAGAACTTAAACAGACTTTTTCAACTTTACACATATGGCTCCGATAAACTTTTTCGTTTTACTGTAATATAGTGATTTTGATTTACTCTTCTCAGGTGGTACGCACAAACCGGGGCGGAACCGATGCTGGTGCTACCTGGACCCAGGACAAGACTTCTTGGACCGGTCTTAGCTATTGAGGCTGTCACCCTTGAAGACAGTGGGGTGTATCGTTGTGCTGCTGCAAATCAGGGTGGCGAAGCTAGTGCTGAACTAAGGTGAGATTGAATATTTTTTAATCAAAATCAAAAAGATCTCTGCAATATTGTACATAGGTATATCCATCTAATACCTGGTATGGCATGGAGTATTACTATAGTTTGTTCTTACCCAATAGAATTATCGACGTTACACCCATGAAATTAGGAAAGTTTGCAATTCATTGAGTTTAGGGTAAGGGGTCAATTTCCATCTAGCAATTGCGACATTAATGACAATTTACCTGACTTGAGATCAGCAATCAGAAAGTTATAGATTAAATACTAAAACTCGATTATCCACGTATACCGGAGTCTGCAGATTGAATATTCAATTATTAAGAATACTGGACAACAGAAAGCAAGGATCTTAATGGAATATCAATCAAAGGCAGATCTCAATTCTCTTTAATTAATCCCACAGACTGATCGTAACTGCTCCACTTCACGTTGAAGTGAGTCCGACCTTACTCAGCGTCCATCTTGGTGGCAACGCAGAATTTCGTTGCGTCGTCGGGACGCATCCACAAGTGGGGCCGCATTTCGTTACCTGGTATAAAGATGGCCGACAACTTCCTGGTAGTGGACGACAATCCGAGCTTTTACGACTGAATAGTATCGTCAGAGAAGATAGAGGGATGTATCAGTGCATCGTGAGAAGATCCGAGGGCGAGACAGCGCAGGCTTCAGCAGAACTTCAACTGGGCGGTATGAAAATTGATAAAAAAGAAACTTTTGTCATACAACAACAATATCCAACAAATATTTTCTCTGGTAAAGCTCTCTTTTTTTTTCTTCTTATGCTAATCCCACAGTATTCTTGTACAACACAATTTTTCTTGTGTAATGCATCAAGTATTATTTCCCTAGAATTTCAAGGAATCAATAATTTTCATAAGGGATGCTGAACTCGAATTCCATGACAATATGCGAAGTTGAGTAATTCAAGTGGGCTACTCATGCGAGTACAGGTTACATAATAGAGAGCTGTGTCTCGAGCCTTGACACGTACGTTCGCACGTTAGTAGACTCTTCTCTACGCCTACTCATCTTCTCTTTGACTTGAACTCGTGTCATCTTGTATCTATTGCACCCATCAGCGAACAAGCTGATGGGTGAGGTTGGGGTGGGGTGAGAGGGTGGCCCTTTCAAACAACAATGAAGTTAGCGTCCCGCTCGTCAGTCTCGGTAATGCATGGAATTTGCGTCAAAGAGAATTCTCGAAATCGGCGGCCTGCCTCGGGACGCTACTACTGGTATGGGAAGAGCGAGAATTTCAGGGAGAGAGAAAGAGGGACAAAGAGAGACAGCGAGAGAGAGAGAGAGAGAGAGAGAGAGAGAGAGAGAGAGAGAGAGAGAGAGAGAAGATAGGTATAAAAAGAAGAATTGAAAGTAGGAGAACGCTGACGTAAGCTGGAAAGAAAAAAATTTAATATTCCACCAGGGTGAAGGAGCGTCTACTGTCCTTGTAAATTACGCAGCTGAAATCAGTCCTGAAAATAATTAACGTGTCTCACGGTGTCTTTGTCCTTTCTATAATAATTATTTGATCATTGATAGGATTCCACGGTACAGTCTGTTGAGCTGGAACAATGACGACTGATATCGTTAGGACGAATCGAGAGCTGTTATTTATTTTTCAACAATGCCGAAGAGTATCGTGGAGAATTTCTGTCATTTAGGGATTTATACGAGTCAGAAAGAGAGCGAGGTAAATTATTTGGTTCAATTCGAAATTAAAATTGAACTCGTTTTCACCTTTTTAATGATAACGAGTATGGGAGTCGCGTTCGAATCTCTTAATTGCTGCAGTGCTGCACTCCTGCGGAATTATCCATGAACTTCTTCTGGAACGAGTGAACTTTCTTTACGGCACTCATTACTTCTCTCTTATTCACTCAGTTTTCTCGGCATCTCTCCTATTCATTTTTTTTTGACTACCATTAACTATCCATCGCACTGCCTTTCATCCTCCGTCCTCCATTTTCTCGTAGTACGAATTCACAGCTACTAGTTTCGTGTTTAAGAGTCGAATCGTGTTTTATTTTTGTCTCTTTCGCTTCCTGTTTCAGACGCACCGCCGGTTCTTCTTTACTCTTTCATAGAGCAGACTCTTCAGCCGGGACCAGCTGTGTCGCTGAAATGTTCAGCAGCTGGAAATCCAACTCCTCAAGTATCATGGACCCTCGATGGCTTTCCTCTACCTACCAATGGACGGCAAGTATTAATCGTACTGAGAAATTTTGCGATAATTTTATACAAAAGTCAATTCGTTTAAGCGGATAGATATTTCGCACTGCAGACGGATACGTATGTAACTGTACGCGCGTAATTTGTCGAAATGCTCGAAATGTGATTTGCCTGCTGCAATGAGGATTTCGAATACGTAATTTATCGAAAGCAGATCGATTAAAGAAAATTAGAGTGCATACACCGACACAAACACGCAATTCGTATAATTGAAATGCAATATTTACAGGAATATTTGACACGTGTATCAGCTGCATATTGCAGTTGGGTTTAAACGCAGTGTGAATTTCCATCGTGGCGAAATAAGAAGATGCAGGAATATATCCTTGTTAAAATAACAAATACAAAATTTTCAGAGAAACATTTAATCGTTCTGTTATAGATTCGTTATTGGACAATATGTGACAGTTCACGGTGACGTAATATCTCATGTAAACATCAGTCACGTGATGGTGGAAGATGGCGGCGAGTATTCGTGCACTGCGGAAAATCGCGCCGGAAAAGTGACGCATGCGGCACGACTGAATGTCTATGGTAAATGAAAATGCGTTCCGTTCTCAGAAGCTAGATAAATATGAAAAAAAAAGCCAGTAATTAATGTTTACAATTTTTACATTAAAATATCAGGTCTTCCCTATATACGATTCATTCCAAAAGTAACTGCCGTGGCTGGTGAAACTTTACGACTGAAATGTCCAGTAGCCGGTTATCCTATAGAAGAAATCAAATGGGAACGCGCCGGACGTGAGCTACCGGATGATCTACGTCAGAAGGTACTACCGGATGGCACCCTGGTGGTTTCCAGCGTCCAGAAGGAAGGCGACACTGGTGTATACACTTGCTGGGCGAGCAATAAGCAAGGACACAGTGCCAGAAGATCCGGCGACGTAGCCGTAATCGGTAAGGCCATCGATAACACTGTTATCAAAATACACTCTAGGAAGCTGATGACTCTGCCTACACGAAGATCAACCGGATGTACCATTCTGCAAGAAGAAAATCTGTACGACGAGCAAAGTCACCGTCTTCCTGAACGAGAAGCTGGGATATACAGAGATAAAAAAAGAATACCCGGAAGTCGCGTGAAAATCGAGAAGTTTTCAGGAACGAAGAATTAAAGTCCATGGACCGTGATATCGCGGTCACCAAGAGGATGATCATCATGTATTCGTGTATTGGTTTTATTGTTATTTCAGTACCTCCCAAAATTAGCCCATTCACGGCAGATCGTGATCTTCACCTTGGAGAAAGAACGACCCTGACCTGCTCCGTGACACGGGGTGACTTGCCGCTGTCAATTTCTTGGCTGAAAGACGGCCGCTCGATGGGTCCATCGGAACGCGTCACTGTCACCAATGTGGACCAGTTCAATAGCATACTGATGATTGAAAGTTTATCTCCAGATCACAACGGAAACTACTCGTGCGTGGCGCGAAATCTCGCCGCAGAGGTATCGCACACGCAACGGCTTGTGGTTCATGGTAATCCTCTTCTAGGCCCCGACGATCGCCCGACGCCCTGACCGCCCACCCCTATGCGTCTGTGCGAATGCGTTAAAGCGTCTGTATCAGTGGTGCGACGTACGGCCGGTCGGCGCATCCCTCTGTACTATAAAACACAAACCCTTCTCTCCACTCTACTAGAGTATACAGTCTATCTTTTGCGCCCTCGATCCTTTCTATTTTTATTTTCATCACCCTTACTGTTACTACCCTCTCATAATACTATCCAGCTTCTGTCATATACTACCCATACACACCGAAGCGCATTACTCAACGGCGTTGATGTTTGTTCATGCCGATTTCGCCTGTCGACCTTTTTGCACGAATCAACCCCTTCACTAACTCCTTCAACCTCTCCTATCTACCAAGAGCGACACATCCAGAGAAACCAACCCCTCGGCAACGAAACGAATTTCCTGCGCCGGCAGGTCGTCCGCTCTCCCGAGCATCCGCTTCGTTCTCGTGGTTACCGCAAGGGGGATGATAAAAAAAAGACATCCCCTAGTTGAAATCACGCTGAAATCACTGTTCAGAGTTGTCACGGTACTCGCTGTATATAAAATCCAATAGATATCAACCGTCTCGCGATTCAAGAGGGATGCTCGGGGCGAGTCTTGGGGATGCTGTGAAATAACGTCGAATGCCGTCGAATGCCATTGAATGCTGCTCTTTTGCGTTGAACGATGATGTGACACGGGGGTTGTGCGATATTCTATGTACAAGGGCGGCAGGTAGCAGTCCGTGGCGGGGCCACCCTCTCTCTCTCGTATATACATATTACGTAATACGTTACTATACTATACCTATACTGTATATATACATATACATACATGAACGTACTACCATTATTATTACCTGTACGAAAGTTTTTCCGTTTTTGGTGCAATCTTTTTCTCGCTCTCACGTATGGTTCTCTCTTCTCTCTTGACCTTTTCCAGTACCCCCTATAATTGAGCCATTTACCTTCCAAGAGGGACTTTCCGAGGGGATGCGGACACGGACGGTGTGCGGGGTCGCGGCGGGTGATCCACCACTAACCATTTCCTGGCTGAAAGACGGCCAAACTCCTTTTCCTCTGCCACCAAAATTGGCGTCCGTCGCCAATGTCTCCCAACTGGATCCTTATTCCAGTCTACTCAGTATATCGAGCCTCGCGGCCGAACACTCTGGCGACTATACCTGCGTCGCCGCGAACCCCGCCGCCGAGGTCAGGTACACGGCCAAGCTACAGGTAAAAGGTAACTAGATGATCGACCCCTTATCCAATCTCCTATACTATATGCCAAAAATCTTTCCCTAAGGTCCTCGTGGAATCGCAGCGGTTATTTCAATCTACTATTTTTTTTTCGACTGTTGTACTTTGAATATTCATGACTGACGTCGAAGATTAGCAATTGATTGGAATACGATTGTTCTGATTTATCATTACATTGAGCAATTACTGATATCGATACGTTGACATTACTAAATCCATAAAGATGATTTGACAGTTAGAAAATCCAATTGATAATTTTGAACTCGAATACACAAATCAATCTCATATGGATGGAATTTGATTGTTTATATTTAACATAAAAAAATAATATCATTGATTTAAATCAACAAGTGTTATTCATGAGATCTGAAACAGTTTCAATCTATAATGTAATCTTACGAAAGAATATTTAATTTTAAATTCGACTACTCCTGGCCCATCAGTCCTGGCGAGTCCCGTCACACAAAGTCTTCATCATCATCGTCACGACGTCACGCTTTCGACTCGAATCCCGCGCCATCAGCTGCCATCGTGTGTCGTCACCAAGAACTTCCGCCGTAATGCGATGTCAAAAATTTTATACGTCAAAATCCCAATCTTATCAATTTAAACGTAACAAATCTGTCATAGCAAATTTACACGTATGTTATATCCAGTCAAAATTTATGACAAACTCAAGTGTATCAAATTCTAAATGCAGTCTACAAACTCCATTCTTTTACGTCGTCTCAATCAAACCTCGCATCAATCGTACGCGGGAACAGTCTTCAAGAAAGAAAATTTTTTCCAAAAAATTCTACCGTACACGCCGACTCGGCCAAGTTCTGGTGATGATACAATCTCGCACCCTGTAACCTAGAATTCCCCAGACACAGTGTGTATTACATTTGCGTTGCTTTGGCTCTCTGGGAATGCGTCGGTATCTCGTGGACCCCCTGAGGTTTGCTTGACTTGACCGAATAATAAGGTAACAGTTGCACCTTCCTTTATTTAAAACCTTTTTCTCTACTGTACCTCTTGTGTGTGCGTGTGTGAAAGAATACTTTGCACGTTTATACGAATCTACATAACCTCTGTAAAGAAGAAAGAAAAAAAAAAGACACTTTATTCCGTAACTGTCCTATCTATTTATCTTATTGTTCACCCTTAACTGTTGGTATCTATTGTATATTAACTCTTTTGATCATCTTTTTCTCTTTGGCATGACTTTCTCTCTACATTCTTTCTTATCGTCTAGAGCAAACTGGAAAGGCAGGTTAGTTTCTCTCCTAAACGGAAGTCTCCGTAATAACTGACGTATCTCGTACAATCAAATTGACACTTCGGAAGTGACTTCCGCTCCAGAATGAACTTCCGACCTTTCTCGTTTGCACTGTATACTATACCACATAATCTGTAGGGTAGTATGTATATATATATACGTATATCGAACCTAGTCGTTAGATACCGGATTTTTCTCGCAATTACACAAAGCGTATACCACATATGTTCCCGTACGTCTTATTAATTCCTCTTTTATATACCGTACGCATTAATCATTAATTACACTCATGACAATTCTACGTGTGTAACACGAGTAAAGATATATACGCTCACGATCATATAAAGATTGCCGTTTTGTATAACGTTGAATTACCCTCACAGTACTTAATATCGCTTGTGCAGCGTTTTCTTTTAACAATCACCGTAAAGTAGAACCCGGAACACCCCCCCAAAAGCCGCCTATCAATTTTATCACGAATTATCATTGATCGTATTACGCGGGGCGTTCGTGAAACTTATTCGTATACCATGTAACGGTCGGACAGTGTTTTATAGTAATTTTTCAAAAATTTCAAATAGACAAATTCGCGAAACGCCCCATGTTTAACTGTCATTCCTTTGACTCCGGATTCTTGTATTCCTTGTTTCCTCAGTCCTGTGGAACCAAAAATACACTTGCGTAATAATCATTGTCTATTTTGCTCTTTGCCTTTATATTGCCACTCCGTACATTGCCACGTACACCTTATATACATTTGGTATATGCATATGCATATGTATCCTATGCATACACATGTCAATAAATTGCATTTAGTTTGTACAGCACAAACAAGTTCTGTTTGCTTAAGTGACATAAATCCGGTTCAACCGGTGTTCATTTATGTTTACAATTTTTTTTATTATTAAATTATTACGTTTATTCAAAATAAATCACTCAGATAATCGTAACGGTGTTTATTATTGATATACAATTTTTGAATATTAGATAATGTCCTTTTTTTTGATGCACCTAAAGATTATATCAGATTAATTAATAAAAACGCACTATTATCTTATGATAAATGCGTTCACATGTGTCACGTCTATAGGTATACATATGTTGATATGTTTATATGTCTAATCACAGTTGATACCACCGTAAATAAGCGATGTTAGAGAATCACGATAGAAGTACACGCTTGTCGACAGCACCGTCCGTGCTTTGATGGCGTCGTGCCGCGCTTTGTTGACGACCTCCCAAAAAATCACGCGCTTTACCTACATACCTATTTATATTAATTAAGATAATTAAACGATCTATACGTCTTTAAGTACCCGCGAATTATTATTTAAATTGGACGATCTGTCTTTCAGTGCCGCCACGATGGATAGTCGAACCGACTGACGTGAACGTGGAAAGAAATAGACACGTGGCACTGCACTGTCAAGCTCAGGGCGTACCGAATCCGACGATAGTTTGGAAAAAGGCTACTGGTAAATTTTGAAGAAAAACAAAAATATATTTAGTATATGAAAATTTATCGAAAGATAACGGCAGCCGAATCAATGCGTATTCTCTTTTATTTTGCACAGGTAGTAAATCGGGGGAGTACGAAGAATTGCGTGATAGAGCTTACACAAAGCTTTTGAGCAACGGTACGCTTTTGTTGCAACACGTCAAGGAGGATCGCGAAGGTTTTTATTTGTGTCAAGCCAGTAATGGTATTGGTACTGGTATCGGAAAGGTTGTTCAGCTTAAAGTCAATTGTAAGTAGGGGGCTGACGATGATTTCTAAGGGTAGAAAAAATTTGCCAGGAGCTTTGTATTAAATATGAGGCATTTCTATTTTCGTAGCTTCGCCCTACTTTGCCGCCCCCTCGCGATTAGTCACCGTGAAAAAGGGAGACACTGCCACCCTCCATTGCGAAGTCCATGGCGACAAGCCTGTTATCGTCACGTGGCTTAAGGGTGGAAAGATCGAACTAAATCCTTCGACAAATTATCGGTGGGACACATTGTGATCAGAGCTTTTTTATATTGCCGCGAAATATCAGTCGAATAATCTAAGTCGATTGACTTTTCCTTTTTTTTCCCACCCCTCTAGGGTCACGGTTAAACAGGAAGTGACGCCTGATGGGGTTGTTGCACAGTTACAAATTGCGTCCGCGGAAGCTTCTGACAGTGGAGCTTACTTTTGTCAAGCTAGCAATCTTTATGGACGAGATCAGCAACTGGTTCAGCTTCTTGTTCAAGGTCGTATAATTACTTTTATTGTGAACGCAGCATTAATAATTCATATAACTATAACTCAACATTACCGAGGTTTAATTTACTTATTATTTTATCATGCAGAACCGCCACATCCTCCAAACTCTCTTGAAACGGCAATGGTGGCTAGTCGAAGTATCAATGTAAAGTGGCAGCATAAAGCTCAGGATACTAGTGAAGTATCCAAGTATATACTTCAGTACAAAGAGGGTGAAGGTATAGAAAATTTATTGATATTTTCTGCAGAAAGTTTTTCGTGAGGAATAAACGCGTTGAATCGTGATTTTATGATTTCATCAGGTGGTATCTGGCAGCAACAAGAATTGACCGGACCACCCTTACCCTACGCAGCATTAATAGACGACCTGAAACCAGCAACCAGGTATATGATCCGTGTCATCGCGGAAGGACCAGCTGGACGATCGGTACCGTCGTCTGAACTGATCGTCAGAACTGAACCCCAAAGACCAGCTGGACCACCTATCAACCTAGCAGCCAGAGCACTCTCCTCGACGGAAGTCCTCGTGACTTGGGCGCCACCTATACCTGAACTCAGACACGGGGACGTTCAAGGATTCAACGTCGGTTACAGGGAGACGAGGTGCGAGACTGAATCCTTCCACAATGTCCTACCCTTCCACGCTCCTACAACGCCTGTCCTAAAGCGTTAATGGCGGCGCGGTTGGACCAAACGTGAACCTGTCGCAGCTCTGGAAATCCAGCTTACAACTTCACTTCCGTTGCCGGGGATGGCGAGGAAGGAGGCGGTGAACTACGTCTGACCGGACTGCGACCTTATACACGTTACACCCTTGTTATTCAGGCCTACAATCAGGTTGGTTCGGGACCATTATCGGAGCCTTTGACCACACAGACCCTTGAGGATGGTAAGGAAAGCTTCTTTTCTTCTCAATTCTTTTTTTGAGCTTGATATTAATTGATCAGAACTTCATTAGTGCCCAGCATGCCACCTGAGGATGTTCGATGCGCCTCATTGACTGCACAGTCTCTCCAGGTTTCATGGCAGCCGCCACCCAATTCCCACAGTAATGGTATTATTCAGGGATACAAGTTGCATTATGAACCAGTTTTAGCCGAAGTATGGCGGGGCGCTGATGAAATTGAGGTATCTCCTATCTTTGATATATTCATTGTAAACTTTTGGATGAACGACGTGTAAAGTGTGTTGGATCATTTTGATTTGTGGTCAAGGTTCGAAAGACTAGTGCTCTGACTGCCGTTCTTACTGGTTTAAGAAGATACACAAACTACAGTATACAAGTATTGGCTTTTACAAGAGTCGGCGATGGTGTACCAACTAGGACAACTTATTGTCATACAGAAGAAGACGGTGATTAATGTTACTTTTTTCGTATATTAATTATATAGCGGGCGTTCCTAAAGTAGATAATTAATTAATACTTGCGCCAATGAGATTATAATTATCTTGAGAAATTTTCAGTTCCCGGAAGTCCAGCGGATATAAAGGTCGTTGTAAGTTCACCCCAGGCACTTTTAATTTCCTGGTTACCACCCTTAGAACCTAATGGAATAATCACAATGTACAATTTGTATACAAGGCAAGCTATCGTTCGTTTTCTATTAATGATTTTAATTTACGACTCTCTGTACAATCCTATACTCCATGGTTTTTTTATGGTTAAATCATAGAATCGTAAATGGCCGCGAGGAACTTAATCACGGGAAGAGAGTACTCCCAGCGACGAACACCTTCTTCGAAGCATCGGGACTGCAGTCGCACGTTGAATATCAATTTTGGGTAACAGCGAGCACAAGAGTAGGCGAAGGTCAAAGTTCAAGAGTAGCTGCTCAAGTACCAACGAATCGTGTGGCCGCACGAATCACGTCATTTGGAGGTCACATTGTACGACCTTGGAGAGGATCAGCCACGCTTGCCTGCAATGCAGTTGGTGAACCAACGCGTGAATGGTTCAAGGGTGTCGAACAAATTCGAACGGACTCCAATCGAAATATACAGATTTTACAAACCGGTGAACTTGTTCTGTCAAGTCTTCAGACCCACGACGGTGGAAATTATACTTGTCAAGTAGAGAATTCTCAAGGAAGCGACCGACTGCAGTATACCCTTACCGTGCAAGGTGACTGTGACAATTAATAAATAAAATATAATTTCATTACTGATTAGAAAAACTGTTTTACAGTTCCACCAAGCGCACCGGTGCTTTACGTAACCAGTTCGACCTCCAGCAGTATCTTGCTTCATTGGAAGCCTGGGCATAATGGAGGAGCGCCATTGACTGGTTACACTCTTCATCATCGTAGGACTCATGGAAATTTGGAAGAACTTCAGTTACCGCGTCGTGCAACGAGTCATGAATTAAAGGTACATTAATCTGGAATGTAAAATTGAATCAGGTATTTGAAAGGATTGGACATTTATATATATTTTTCTTTCAGGGTTTACTCTGCGGCAATACCTACCACCTTTATTTGACTTCTCACAATAAAATAGGTAGCAGTCCTTCCTCTCCTGTCTTATCAGTTCGCACTCAAGGTCAAGCACCTGGCATACCTCCTGCTGCTGCATTTCTTGGACCGAATTCAACCACCTTGACACTGCGTCTTCATGTCTGGCCAGATAATGGCTGTCCCATTCTCTATTTTGTGATCCAATATAGACCGATCAATGGTTTTCACTGGATACTGGTATCGAATAATGTAAAGATGCAGCGAAGATACATTGTAACGAATCTATCACCAAGTTCAGTCTACCAACTTAAGGTTGAGGCATACAACGTAGCTGGTAGCAATCAGGCAGAATTCACTTTTGTTACACTCACGAAAGATGGCGGTAAGATCCTTGCCAAAGAGGAAGTATCGATTAAAAATTGTCTTGCATAATTAAAATTTTCTTTTACAGATCCACCACCGCCAGAATTATCAAAACGTGGTATCACTTCGGTAATACCTTTTTATGCTGACGTCAAGGTCATGCTACCATTGTTAGTTGCTATGCTGGCATTATTGGCAGCTGCGGCGACAGTTGTCTTCCGTTGGAGAAACAGTAAATATGAAGTTTTCCAGGTATCTCAAGAACGAGTTAACGATGTTTATGCAATTCTTTTCTAGGGTACCTAGGAGACCGAGTACAACGACCTATGAAGGAATCCCAGGAGAATCAACAGAATGCTGAAACACAAAGAGAAAGATATTACGCAACCATTCACAAGGTTGCTCTTCAACAAGCAACCAGCGCCGGTGGACCAGACAAGATTCCAGGTGAACGTTTATTACGATACGGCGGACAGGTTCGATATGTCCAACAGAAAAGTAAGTAGAGTGCAAAAAAGAAATAGAAGAATCCGATTGGAATAGCAAGGCAGTATAAATAATATATAGAAAATTGTGTCGATCGATGAAGAAGAAGTGAGAGCGTGATGATAATACGAAAGGAATTAAATTAATATTGAGAACCTGGCCCGTTGGCTGGCGTAACTCTGTTATCACTCTAAATGGAAACCTGACGCCATTTAAAAGGTAGGCAATGCCTCTGATGGGTTACAGAGACGGCGGAGGACATCTCGCCGTACGCTACGTTCCAGCTTTCGGAGGGTGGCGCGGGAAGCCTGGGAGGGCTGGGAGGATTGGGAGGACTGGGAGGGGCGGCGGAAGCGTCAACGGCCGGACTTCATCCCAACAATACGCTTCTTCACAGTTTCATGTATCACGAGCACGCCATGACGGAAGGATGCGCCAGTCCGCCGCCCGCGGCGGTAAAATCTGTTTAAATAAATAAAGAAAATTTTTTTAATATCTCAACAGTAAAAGAAAATGCTTAAGGCTTGCTGCACTTTAGTAGCATTAAATATTTCTAATAACACCTGTTTGTTCTTTGGTTTTAGAGTATGAAGAGTGTGTCGTCCCGACGACGTCATCAGAGGAAGCAGCAAACACCAGGAGATGTGGAGAGCGACGAGAGCGAGTCTGACCCAGATCAATTGACGAGCTCACGAACGGAGTCATCGAATCAGTTGGACGCCGGGAAATTGAAGCATAGTACGTTCTTAATGAATTTTTAATTATTTCGTATTGTCTTGAATGAAATGAAAGAATTATACTGATATTTTGCTATTTTTAGTCCGAGCAGTTTCAGACTTCATCTATCATGGTACATCCAGCACTTCGTCAGATATTTCACCAATGTCCGAGCAGAAATCCCTTCCCAGAAGAGGACGCTCCAGGTAAGCAGGTTGACTCCATATCTATAGTCGCATACAAAACCTCCATCATTTCATTCCGCACAACTCTCAATGACAATCCACATAAGATCATCGATACGGCTGTCTCTTAAGATGGCATGTTCCCAGCAGGAGCTCACTGCGCACTCTTCTGCCACCGATATCGGTAGCGGAAACGGCCTTCGTCGGGAATCAAACGAGTGTGAGACCCTCGACTGGAAGTGGTGAACGTGGTGATCGACCTGAGCTCAGTGAAGCAGAGTGCGACATTGATTCCCTGAAGAAGCTAAAATTAGGCCTGCGCAGTTCTCTATGGTCCAGACCTAACACGCAGAACAATACCTCCTCGGATTACTCTATCGCCGTCTAGATTGCGCATACCCAATTATCCGGATCCTCATCTCGCAATCAACTACGGGGATGACGTGACCCCTCGCAACCGGGTCGCCGCGTGACATGGTTAAACAATAGTACGCAGGCTTGTCACTTCCCATTTGTACTTAGTACGGGAAAAATATCAGCAAGCTGTACCTTTCCTCGTCTTCCTGATCACGTTCTCCAATCAATCATTCACAACACCCATTACCAATCGATCACCCTCAAAAATATCACTTTTGGCGTTATTTAACAAAAAAAGAAATTATTCGTCCCTGAAAATTTTCAATTGTCATTAACGCGACTCTGATCGCCAATTCCTGGTCGTATTAGGTCATCTTCAATCCTTCCCACGATATTGGTGTCTGATAAGATGAGAGTGGCAAGCGCAAATTATAATAGAGAGAACGATGGTGAGAGTGAGGGAGTGAATATAAATGTGAATGAAAGAGAGAGCGTGAATAAGAAGTATGTAGGTGCGAATGTACGCCAGGCAATTACGTAAGCGTGAATGATTTCCGTGCAAAATTGTTAATGTATGTGCCAAACGACAATTTGCTCAGACCGCTGCGTGACAAGTTCCCAGCGTGTAAATCCCCATCCGAGACCAAAGACTTATACGTACCAAACAAGAAAAAAAAATCATTTAGGTATCCATTTTCGATCATGACGGATGATCCAAACCGATCTGAGATTGCGTATCGTCCGAACGGGAGATGCGAAATTACGGCGTATGATTTTTATTTGCCAATAAACAAATGCGTCAAATCAATTACCAGGAGACTCATATAATGCGATGATTAGGAAGCAAATGAAAATCAAGGAAAAAATTAGACAGAATGAATGAGAAAGAGAGAGAGAGCGAGATAGACAAAATTTTAAAAATGATTAAAACAAGAATGAATTTTGAGTATGATATGAATGTGCTCGTAAGACAGAGAAAGAGAAAGACAGAGAAAAAGAGAGAGAGAGAGAAAATGATTAGAAAAAAAGTTGGACTCTGTTATCCTGTAAAGTTTATACATACGCGTATGATTACGTTGATTACTCTAAGTCATAGGATAACAACGTGGATGAGTGATCCAACGATCGACAATTCGCTGTACATTTCCGGCGCAATGACGCATGCGCACGCGTGTACAATTGCGACGCATTACATATATAGATTAAAAGATTATACATATATATGCGACAAGCACATCAATCAAACTCGGAGAGTTCGATTATTCTGGGTTTTTCTTTTTTTTTTCGTAAAACGTATATCGTTTACGAGCAATTAACGGCGTGACCCTTGGTCCGAGTGATTTTGTACATTTTCTTATTCTCTGACTGCCGATAACTTTTTTACACTCGGTTTCCAAAGGGCTGGGGGAGGGCGGTTGGCGTTATCGTTTATTACTGCTGGTCGGCATGTTTGACTGACACTCAAAAGCGCGAAACAGATGACATCTGATTAAAGAAAAGAGTGCAAATGATTTAGAATTCTATATGAGAACGACGCGAATGAATGTTTGCGTGAACGGTCTCCTTTAGTATTGTGATGATTATAATGATGATGATGATGATGATGAAGTATGGCTTCACACGCTCCACTTCGATACGATACGAGTCTCGATATGTAGGTGTCAAACTCATAATTTTATCCCACATTGTACGAGAAAGTAATGGCATATTGTGGGGTATCAAAACATGTAACTCTTAATTCTATTATGGAACTTTGTTCCGAAGATATTGCGTCGCTCATAGGATCGACTAAATAAATTGATGTGATCAACGGGCAAGTTTTCTTGTTATTTTCACCAGTCACGCTCATCCTTCAATCCTTTGTTTGGCTTTGTTGCACCAGCAAGATCTTTGCTCTTTATTTTGTTAGACATATAGTAGTATATGGATATATATACTCATGGGCCACGAAGTTGAGCTAACAAAGCTTCGTTTTTGCGACATTCAATTGTTAGTTGTCGAACTGCAACAACGTAACGACGTTGTTGTTCTATTAGTGTGACGAGCTGTTGACTCAGTGCATCCCTTCTGATCTTCTCATCGGCGCATCTTCTTTCAACCTTGAAATTGAAGTACCCAGATTGTTATATTGTCAACTGTTGAGTAGATTAAGGTACGTACCTTTGCTTTGTTCTTCTCAACACCTGCTACAATAGCTTCGAACTGCTTTAGAAATTGTTCTTTGCCACTTGCCGATGACATGGCTCTGTTGAAAAGTGAAGTAAGGTACGGTGGGTCAGTTAAGTATTTAACTTTGCAAATGATAGAGATAATTTTTGATAATTGTCTTACTCGCTGTAATTATCTTGTATGGAGTTTAATAAAGTCAATTCCTTGCTCAGGTATAATTTTGTATCGTCCAGTGTATTGTACAAAGTATAATATTGTTTAGTTTCTTTATGTTTCGCTGAAACTGGAGAATTTTTTTTTAATGAAAATGAAGTTGATGTTCTTAGAACATATATGGCGTACCTTGATTGTATAGTTCCAAAAAACGTCGTTGATATTGGTTCAATTCAGAACGACCTGGCACATCATCAAGTTGTCTTGTTAATGATGCTATTGCACGATTCTTTTTAGCTAATTGTAATCGCAATTTATTGACGATTTCTTTTTGCTCCTCGTACTCTACTGTGTGCATTTCTTCTTCGCGTAATTCAGTACTCTCGACCTCTGACACCATTTCTTGAAATACATTCAAGTCAGCCTTGCATTGTTCGCGGAATTTATGCTCCTGGTCTTTCATGCTATCGTGCACCAAGAGAAGCTGCTCCAAATTTTGGATAATACTAAAAAGTGTATTAGAAAGGATTGAGCATGAGCATTGTTAATTAAATTGCACTGTGTTATTATTTGTTTACCTTCTATTCTCATCAGTTTCCATATCTTTCATTGCTTGGAAAGCATCTTCTATGCTACGTTCCTCTTCGCGAACTTTATTCAATCTCTCAATTGTTTCGGATACCTTCTCTAATAAGGAATCTTTTTCTTTTCTCAATTTTTGTTCTCTACTTTTCAGATTTGTTTTTTGCTTGTCCAGCGCAGTGATTGCACCAATCAACGTTGACATAGAGTTTTCCTGGGTAGTTTATGTTTTCATGAGCTGATATAGCATATGGTAATTAAAATTTTAAGTGGATACGTACTTCAGCTCCTACATTTAGGGAAGCGTATTGCTCAGTAACTTTAGCAATTTCTTGTGCCTGCATACCTACGATGCTTCCAACTGCACTTGCACTTAGACGACCCTATTTGATCAGTTTGTGAAATAAAAATATGTTTAACATTTCACTCCTTGATATAAGGATTATAGAATGGGAGCTACAAACCTACCATATTTTCATCAGCAATGGACATACTCTTCATCAAGTCATCTCTATGTTCCTCTTGTTCTTTTGCCTCGGAACCGGATACATCTTGCAATGTGCTTGATGTTGCTAGTACTGGTGAAATCGCCAATGATCCATATTCCAGAAGAGTACTCCGAGCCTGAGCAATTTCATCACTCAAAGGGGGATCCTTCCGTTTAAAACATCGTCGCGGTTCAAACGCTTTCTGTATTTACAAAGATAATAAAAGACACACTCCGGACAAAGCATGGAATATCAAAATTGTAAAATATTTGTCTACCTTAGCTGATTTAATGTAGGGAATAATAGTTTTTTTCTCAATGAGTTTATTCTCATCTTCCAAAAAGGAATAATTCTTGTCGAACTGACTGATCGCAAATGATCTAACTAAGTCAGCTGTTTCTTCCCTCATTTCCATTGAGCGTTTGACTAGCCACTAAAAATTATCAATTGATTTTTTTAAATATATACGTTTATATGAAACTATCTTGTATCATGAGAAACTCACTTGAATAATTGGAAATATATGGATACAATCTAAACCCTGTATTTGGTGAGGTTCAATTCTATGTGGACAATTCATTTTTGGTAACATGGCCACAATTTTTTCAGTCAGAGAACTAAAAAATATAATAAATATAAATATTTTAATCGAAATGATCATTTGGTGGATGACTACCTGCACTTACATTTTCTGACCAATTGTCAAATTCTCACGAAATAATAAATCTACATCGACATCAAAGTTACATGATTCGATACACCAAGTCATTCCACCAACAACCTGATAAACAAATTATATAATTTTATTATTCATATAAAAATATAACTTCTGTATTGAATTGGTACCTTGTCAAAATTTGACAGTCCTTTTATTCTGGCTCTAAAATATCCAGCAGCAACCAAAAGGTCAATAATCTCTTGAAACTTAACTGCCTGCTCTTCATCTTCACGAACATCGACCTGATAAAGTATGAAACTATCGTTACGATAATTAAATTTAAAACATTTTGAGAAACTCAAGAAGAAAACATACTTCAGCGGATTCCGAGTTTTTCAATGACTTTCTTGGCACGTTACTGAACATTGTTATGACAGTTCTTGTATGTACATATGATCGATTTTTTGTTTCATTCCAAAGAGCTGCTACGACACCTGTTCCAGCAACACGCAAGAACAAAAAAATCAAACAATCATTTGTCGCAAACTTATCGACAGAACAAACACACCATTGACTGGAGATAAGCTACGCATGCCTGTGTTCAATGCCGTGTAAGTATGATCGTGATGAAAGATAAATAGACTTACGCTGCCGTCACATGGCGCATACTTTGCGTATCGCGTACTTGCGCCAGCAAATCACGGATCGTCGTTAGTTTTCCGATAGATAATAGAACGGAATTGCGGGTTCGCGATTGGCTACGAAAGTTACGCGGGTAAGAGAAGTACGCTCTGACTGTAGCGTACCGAAGGGGGCTCAAGACCCCCGTCAGGAGACCCAGAAGGTCTGTTGCGGCCACAACTTGAACCCGACCCACTGAGCAAGCTCAGCAGATGACGGCGGAAGGGCAACCCCCGACATCATAGTCCTATGTACATATAGATACTCTACAAGGCGACTACCCTCATATGACTACTCGAATGAATATGCTCAGCCCGACCAAAGAAATAGGAAAAGCAAGACAACACAATGTAAAACTGAGGGGGAACAGAACAAAAGAAGAAAGCAGAAAGAATGAAAGAAAAAAGGAAAGAAGTAAAGAATAAATTAATAAAGGAGAGAAAGAAATAAGAAAGTAAAGAAATATGGAAGTAGAAAAGTAAGGAATAGGAGTATAGAAGTAAAGAAAAAATAAATATAGAAAAAAGAAGGATAGCAATGGATAACACGGAAGCAACCAAAAAACCAGTAGAGAAGACCGGCTCCTGGAAGAATGAGCGCTCCGAGCCCGAGCATGCCCTTGGTGCTTTCCGCCCCCCACACCCCGGGTCCGGCGCGCAAATCTGTGCGCCGATAAATTTTGCAATTTCCAGTACTTCTAAGTGTTCCTCGCTGTGGTTTCTGATTTCTAAGTGTTAATATATAAATTTATTAAATTAATTAATTGTTTTCTTTCTAATATTACTTCCTGGTAATTTCGCCATTCACCGTTAGTTTGTTTAGTAGTCGGCATCATCTTTCGGTGCATGTAAAAGATGTCACCAGCAGCAAAAGTCTAATCTTATAGTCAACAATTCATTGGAACATGAATTCACTTGAGAATGAGTACTAACTGTAAAAACTGATAAAATCTTATCCTTTGTACTATTCCTAAGTCAAAGTCACGGGAACTATTGTATTCTCAAGAGTGATGTACTTTACAATCAGTACATTATAAATTAATACATTTCACAGGATTTTGCCGAAATGGGAGTGTTTCTTGGTGCTGCTTTGACAGGTTTCGTTGTTCTAATTATCATTTTAATTGTTAAGCAATTTTTTTGGCGCGGCCGACTTAAGAGCATTGCAAACAAACATGTCGTTGTAAGTTTTTCAAATTATGATCTTTATAGTACAATTCGTATATCGTGTGCCTTGTAAACAATTGTAGGTACATTGACATAATTTTTTCTATAGGTAACTGGTGGTTCTAGTGGAATTGGAAAATGTGTAGCATTATTGGCCGCCAAACAAGGTGCTCACGTTACAATTATAGCGCGAAATGCACAGAGATTGGAATCAGCCAAATCCGAAATTTTACAAGCATGTCGAAACAGAGATACTCAAAAGGTTGAATACCTTTCGTTGGACATTGGAGAGAGTTACGAGAACGTGGAGAAATCATTAAACGATTTAGAAAAGACTATGGGACCGATTTATATGCTTGTTAATTGTGCGGGTACCGCAATTTGTGGAAAAATTGAAGATACCACTACGGAGAACTTAAAGCATATGATAAACATCAATTTCCTTGGTACATACTACTGTATTAAAGCTGTAGTACCCAGGATGAAAAGCAATAAGGAGGGAGTCATCGTATTGACCTCATCCCAAGCTGCTCTTTTAGGTCAGCAATATTATTTATACAATGAACATTGTATATAATAGTGTTCATAGGTACAATCATCATGTACTGCACGGTTGTGCTGAACATATTGCACCTATTAACATTTATGCCAGTGTGCACTATTTACACAATGGAGAAAATGGGATTGATTCAGTTAGTGTGTATTTTTGTTCTTGTTTAGGCATTTTTGGTTATTCTGCTTATTCGAGTACCAAGTTCGCCCTGCGTGGTTTAGCTGAGAGCATAGCGATGGAGTTAAATCCTCATAACATTAGTGTGACTCTCTGTTTACCACCGGACACAGACACACCAGGATTTGCCATAGAAGAGCTTTCTAAGCCATTGGAAACTAAGTTGATTTCAGCAGCTGCTGGTCTTGTCAAACCAGAAGAGGTTGCTGATCAGCTGTTCAAAGATGCCTTGGTAAGTAACAGAGAAGCCATTGATTTGGAAGGCTCTATAGAACTGGTACTTAAATAAGTATTTTTCAGAGTGGCAAATTCTTCTCCACCGTCGGAATGGAAGGCTTTATTCTTACTACTCTGTGTGCTGGGATGTCGCCATTTACTTCACTCAGCGAGTTGATCTTGCAATCCTTACTTATGGGTTTGCTTAGACTCGTGAGTGCCTGCTATCTCATGTCCTTCCAAAGAATTATTCTTAATTGTATGAAAACGCGTGATAAAAATAAGAAGTCTGAATGAAACAAAGCATTCCACAACAAAAATTTTCACTTGCGAAACACTGCACATATGTACTTCGAGACATACTGTATAAATGTGATACACAATAAATGAATATACTAATAATTACGTTTGATCCAAGTGTACAGATACAAATCTTTCTTTGCATTGAATACAACCTGTTTTGCTGCTTACGATATTCTTTAGTTTCTGACAAATAGTGAACTTCGTATTTCGTTTTCATGACACGTTAGTTTTATTCACTATAAGTTTTTTATTATCATAGAACAGGCTCGCACAAAAACTCAAACCGTCAGGTATACAATACAATGCAAACGGCTATGGGAATTTTTCATAACGCATTTGCATCAGCAATAATCATGTCAAAACGATTTAATATTATTAAATTGCATAATTTGTTGAATAAAACTTTGGTAGAACATAAAATAACTCTTGAGATCCCATAAACAGATCAGTGACTTGTTTTTTAAGTTTTTGTGATATTCTGTTGCCTACATAAAAACATTGTTTTCATCTATATTTTTTGTACATTTCAAGTGTCCTAACCAAGTTAAATAAAAGTAAGTTATGGACATTTTATTGAATAACGTTTAACACCAGAGCGCGAATATGAGTTTTAATGCTCAGGATTTCTTCAGAGACTGCTTGCTCTGAATTACGCCTTGGCGACGCCTACGAGAGCTGGTCGGACTATTCGTTCATGTAATTTGTAACCAACTTTCGATACAACCACAACAGTTCCCGCCTCTTTACCTTCTACCTCCTGTTTAACAGAAATGACGTTTTTAGAATTACATATACAAATACACACTTAAAAAAATGCATTAAAATTACCTGCTGGAATAAGGCTTCATGTTGATTTGGATCGAATTTCTCGTTAAGTGGATTAACTGATGTTAACCCATGCTTTTTGAAAACCTGTAACCAAAAACATAAGATATATAAAACTCATTTATTTTAGCTTTGCTTTTAACATGAATCATCATAGATTTATTTCTTACATACCTTTTGTAATTGGGTCTCGGTCATTATTAAACCTTCATATAGACTTTTTAAATGAGGATTCCTATCTGTGAGCTCATCTTTAGGTACACTCTCTGTAGCCTTACCAAGGATGTCTGCCACTTCCAAGAGATCCTTGCAAAACCCTTGAATACCAAAAAGTTTGGCATCCTCAATCTGTTTGGTCAATCGGACTCTAAGGTTTTCACTGTCAGCCAGTGCTCGCTTGTATTTATCATCCAACTTGGAATTATGTTCCTTGAGTTCAACTATTTCCTTATTTAACAGTTCTAGTTCAGCCTTAAACTTTTTTTCAATTTCATTAATATCTTGAACCGGAGGCTGCGTCTCTCCACCTTCAGTCTTCCTCTCTTCAGTAGCCGTGCTGAATGTCTTTTGTGGAAATAACGAAGCATATTTTGGTCGTAATGTCCTGCAAATAAAAACACAAAATTGTCATTCTATTTAAGAACAAGACTATACAATTTCATCTTCCAGATATCTTAAAAAGTCCAAGGTACAGCCGGTTGAGTAGAATATGACTCGTGCAACGTTGAAAAAAAATAACTTAACCCAACGAATTGCACTTGCAGATTAATTATAAAAGTACATAATTACCAAATTTATTGAAATAGTTACATAACAATCGCAGAAAACTTATTAATTCGTAAAAAATTTCGACATTACCTAACATCTAACCTTAATCACGTTTTGGTAACGTAAAGTTTTCGGTTAGAAGAAACGATCGAACACATGCATGTTACAAAATTCTTCAAAAACTCACCTTAGACTAAGGTTTTTATTAATTTGGTAGAAATTCTCGATCGCAAAACGTGCGAATCTCACAGAAGCCGGTAAGGTAATCGATGCCATGATATCCTCTCGTTTGATTGACAAAAAACCCGTTGAAATAAGGGAACTTTCTGACGAAATTCTCGAGTATTCTCATGCCTCATGTGATCGTAGAAAACTTATCTGGGATTGGTAAAGCTGATAGAGGTACTCAACCAACAATAAAAATCGCAGATAAAAGCGGTACGTTCGAACATTTTAAACAAATATGCAAAATACAAAAAAAACGCATAATTGTCCTGAGAGACATAAAGGAAAGGTAACAAGATTTCGTTATTATTTTATTGGAATGAAGTGTGATACATTATAATGAAACACCGTTCACATTAATAAACTTAATGAAATCCTCGCGAATTTTTACCCCTGCCGTACGTTCTTCTCTTGCATTATTTACAAAAAGCAAGTGTTGCTTTTATCGACACGTTTCCAAACGCAAAACATAGAACACTGCGAAGCACAATTTTCGTTTAGAAAATAAAACTTGTATTACGATGGTATCAAGGTGCAGTTTCAGTTTAAAAAGACTGTCAAGCTGTAGTTACGTTTCGTCTACACGTCCCATAAGCCAAGCGTTTGGAGTAAGGTGAATGTGTACGTGTTGGAGTATTTTTTATTTTGACGAAACGCCATTGATTATGGGGCTAAGTAGTATGACGCTGCTAACTGTGATAATTTGGATTTATTCAACTTATACTCTGATGCTAAGTACTTTTGAAATCTTTATGTTTTGTTTTACGTTAGTATCTCACATGCAGGAAGAATATTCAAAACGTAAGGATAGATTTTTTTTACTCGCTCAGCCATTATCACATTTTTTTCCATATTTTTGTCATACAATATTTTTACGATAGTTCCAACGATTCGCTTTCTAAAGTTTCATACTCGTGGTTGGACACACTTCACCATTAGAAATCAATAAACTTAGTTGAGGTCTTATTGAACCCGTTAAAATACAAATAAATAGAATTTTATTAATCGGCGAGGAGTAAACTTTCGAAAGCGAATGAATCTTTATATCTTCACAGATTAGTTTGGTACAGAAAAATCGATGGGGATTTTTTTTTTCAAATAAAGAGCACGCTAGTTCACTTGCCCTTTGGTCGATAATTCTGTTTTTCTTTTTATATAACCTGGTTCGACATATTTTTTTAATATTTAATACAAAAATTCGTTTATTCTGTCTAGCGTGACATTCCGAATGCGTTAATGTCTGTCAACAAATTCTACCAGTAAAATCACTTAGTTGCTAAAGTTTTGAAATTGTACATAAATAACTTCGTCGGCCGTTTTCACGCGGCTGCGTGCCTTGAGCCTGTGAACTCTCAATTTCTACTTGGCTTTTTGTTTTCCTGGCATCAGTGTTTACCACAAAGTACTCGTTTCTAATCCTCCACCGTACATAATTTTGCCTCAAGATTTAAAAAAGAAAAAAAATGCAAATTTACCTAGACTTATTACTTCTTCACGTTCAAAGGCAAACTCTAATTCTTTTGAATATTACTGCGTTAGATTAAAATATTGGCGGTGGAGGGATTTGTAATTTGCCAGGTGCAGTTGCAAGTTTACTCGTTCGTTCAGAGTGATTAATCTTCAGCTTTCGAGACAGAAATGGTACGACAGACGAACGTTATCGTCAACCACTTTTTGTGATTCTCAAAGAAGGCTAGTATACATTGAGGTTAGAAACCTTCTTGATATTGTTTTGAATCTAATCGCGCTTGAATTACTTCCAGTTGTCTTTTAGCTTCACACTGTGGGAAATTCTGCAGGTCATAGTATTGTGGTGCTATCTTCAACAGCCAATCAGCTATAACAAAAAAAATTATGATGAATGAACGATAAAAATAGTTTGATAAGAATTGTACACTTGATGGTTATTATGAACTCACGTTTTATATCAGTGACAGTTCTAATGTAGTTCTTGGTCGTAAGGACAAATTCATTATAAATGACCCATTCTGGTTTGTGATCCAAACAACTACTTGGATGAAGTTGTACAATTTGGTTGTCTTTGATTGTAAGATAATGTCCTGTCCTCTCGAGATGAGCAACCTAATAATGATCATCGGAAGAATGTGTTAAGTTGAAATTTTATGTAGAGCTGTCAAAGTTGTGATTAATCAACAAAATATGTACCTGCATAAAGAAACCATTGACAAGTGCTTTTCTAATATTGATGTAATAATCCTTGGATGTGAATTCTGTCGAAGTACGTTTTAAGCTGAATCTGTCCATGATCCTGCTCAATTGTTGTCTGACGTTATCGCCACTCTTCAACGAACGGTAGTTGACAAAATTGTCATAACACCATTGTGGATCCTCAACATCTATTAAGCATTGATAATAATTATTATCCAAGCGTTGTTTTTATGAACATTTTATAATGATAGAAATACTTACTCTGTTTAAAGGCGTGGTAAACGTTCAATAGTGTCAGGTGATCACCGTCGATATGTGCGAATTTCATTTTGGCATCATCCGCAGCCTTTTTGGCCTCGTTAGGTCTCACAAAACACTGTGGGACTAATACCATGTCAATCGTCAATACACAACCATATTACCTCACCACCCTTCTGAATCTAATATCTTAATCTGAGGTATCAATAGTATTTTTGCAAAATTGCGAATTTTTTATGCCAAATTACGGAGCGCAAATAGAATTTTGTAAATGAAACCTAGCGTAACCTATGCTATCGAGGAAACTAGCGGTTTTCATAAGAAAACTATAAAACGACAAACCCCCATAGGCTACCTGAAAGCATTGCAGTAATGCTGAGTATTTCGTTGCTGCAATTGTGATTGCACGAAGCGATAAGCATCTTTGCCAGTTGTGGATCCAGTGGGAACTCCGCCATTACTGCACCCAAGTCGGTCAAGTTTCCATCATCATCAAGTGCTGCCAAGTAGTTGAGTAGTTCTAGCGCTCGCATTAGAGTTTCCGGTGCTGGAGGGTCCATGAAGTCAAAGTGAACCTATTCAAGATTCAAATATGCGTTATCACGAACTTAATTCTTATATCAAGTCTTACTTACCAAGTCATCGATTCCAAGTTTCTTCAACTGCAACACAACACTTCCAAGATTGGATCGCAGAATTTCTGGATAGGTATTCTCCTGCATCTCGTTCTTGTACGCTTTTTCTGTGTACAATCGGAAACATTTTCCAGGTCGCGTACGTCCTGCACGACCTGCTCTCTGCTGTGCGGATGCTTTACTGATTGGCGAAACAAGAAGAGATTCTACACGAATTCTAGGATTGTAAACCTGAAGATAATTAAGATCATTAACAAAAATCTATATATTTACTTGCTGTCTTACAGTACTGTACCTTTTGCTTGGCAAAACCAGGGTCTATGACGAACACTACTCCATCGATTGTCAAAGACGTTTCAGCAATGTTAGTAGAAACTACGACTTTCCTACCAATGGCGCCATTTGGTTTGTTTGGCGGAGCGGGTTCAAAAATTCTTTGCTGTAAATTCGGTGGAAGTGTTGAATATAAAGGTATACACTTTAATTCACCAACTTCTGGGCCAAGATTATCCATCTCCCTTTTGATTCTCTTGCAAGCCTCTTCGATTTCTTCCTGACCAGTGAGAAACAAGAGCAAATCCCCAGCAACTTCTTCGCACATGTGGATCTGAATAACAGTCCTAATGGCAGCTTCAAGATAATCGCGTTCTGGTTCCGGTGTGTAGAATATTTCGACAGGATGAGTTCTTCCTGGTACGTTCATAAGGGGAGCGTTGTCAAAGTACTGCTGGAACTTGCCAGCATCAAGGGTGGCACTCATAATAACGAGTTTTAAGTCCGGTCTTTGCTTGATAACTTCTTTAAGAACACCCATCAATAGATCTGTCGCTAATGTCCTTTCATGAGCTTCGTCAAGTAATATAACTTGATACGTATCTAGCATGGGATCTGACATTCCTTCTCGAAGAAGCATACCATCAGTCATGTATTTCAATACAGTCTTTGATGAGCTACAATCTTCGAAACGAATACTGTATCCTACTTCTTGACCTACAAAGTAATTACGAAGTTAATACTACTGTGAATTGTATAGTACATTAAGTAGAATGGATATTTACCAAGAGCAACGTCCATCTCTTCTGAAACTCGCTGAGCCACAGACATAGCTGCTACCCTTCTTGGTTGTGTACAAGCAACACCTTTTGTTCCCATAGATAATGAATATTCCACGCACCATTGTGGGATTTGGGTAGTTTTACCAGAACCAGTCTCTCCCACAAGCACTATACATTGATGCTGGGCAAGCAGTCGCATAAAGTCTGCACGATACTCGAACACAGGTAATGTGATTCTTTTCTTATAGAATTCATGATATCTAGGTGTGTACGGTAGACCCGTATAAGGATTAAATTGAACTTGATTTTTGGGTGTTGTAGGAGCGACAGGAACACTATTAGATGTTGACCCATCCCTAAAATTTCAAACAGACAAAATCAATTACAGTCATCATAAAAAAACCTTTTAACTTTGAATCAAGATACATGAATAACTATACAAAATCCACCAAAATGTAGCGCCAAAGGTTATAACTCTTTTGTTACTGTTTTTAAGCAAACATAAATAAGAGAACTACACTATTCGCTATTGTTTGCGATCAGAAGTGTTTATTTTTGGAATCAAATGTGAAGTTTTCAACGTGAGTTTGAGAACCACTGTTTATGTTACAGACAGTGGTAGAACCTCACGAAAACATGGAAAATTCAATGTTCGAAAACGAACATGATTTACGTTCCCTTGCAAAAAGAATGTTGCAGTGACCATATTGATGAATGAAATCACCGAAATGATCCTTTGGAGATGAGAAAATCAGAGCATTGAATCGCGCGGCAATATCGAAAAAAAATTTTTCAACAATGCACATGGCAAAACGAGCCATAGCGTTAGGAGTCGAGTAAATACTTTTTACGATAGACACTCACGTTCTTCGTTTGACGTATGGATCCACAACTTCAATTCTACGCTTGGACATCGCGCGTTCTTGCCCGCGACAACTAAAAAATAAGAATTTGTTTACGAGACTTCACGCAAGGCGTCACAAAATGGCAAGCCAGCAGGCCACAACTCACAGCTTTCATGATCAGCCAAACTGGTCATGGATTCATATACAGGTCTAGATGGCACTGGTGCAACATAGTTGTGTGGCAAAAACGAAAGAAGGCGCTATTCGTATTCTCATTTCTTTTCAAGAGAATTGTTACATTGTTTCATGCTTTAGTCGATTGTTGCACATTGAGATACAATAGAATTTGTGATATTATTAAAAATAACGTTTATTTCACACAATACATAATTGTAAAAATGATTTAGATACTGTTTGTGCATTCAAACAACTAGATTCTTAACAACGTATATTGCTTCGTTATCACAACCAAATAATAATGTTGATCTATCAATGTCGATGCTATTTATTGGCTTGTGCATTGCGGTACACAGTGAAACAACATTGACTTTTCCATTTGCACCGATGGTATTCAACCAATGTGCATCATTGGAATCTGAAACAGTTAGATAGTATAAATTAATGATTAATGTAGTTCAGATGTTATATTTTTTTCTATTGTATACAATTTTACCTAATTTGAGCTTTGAGCTTTGTGCGCTGTTCCAGTGCCACAACTCACCACTGACCGAACAAGTAAATAGATTTTCAGGGCGGTCTGGGTGAAATAGTATTTCGCTAACAGATCTTGCATGCGCATTTAGCTGCGAGATTGGATAAGTATTGTGTCGCAAATCCCAGACAGTTAAGCTACCATCACCACCGCCGGCAACGACTATGTGTCTTTGAGTTGGATGATGTGCTATGCTTACTGCTTCTGTCTGTGAAAATGTTGATAAGTATTTGTGAAGGTTTGATGAATAATAATTTTATTACGGAAATCATTACTTTTAATTGTTCCGAGAGCATAAAAGTTGTGGCTGGTGTATCCTGGTCATTTCTTAGATCCCAGACTTTCATGTGTCCACGTAAATTTCCTGTAAGGATTTCACTGTGCCGCAAAAAGTCAACACAGTATAGCGAACAACTGTCTGCATTCTCTGAAAGTGAAATTATATCACGTTTTGTATGATGATTCTTTCACTTTGAGATATAAAATGTGTTACCTATCGTTCTGACTGGTTTTCTTTGACGGGCTGTAAGTAAATTAATTCTGCCATCCTCGCCTACTGAAACTATATCCTGCTCAAAAGTGGAAAGAGCAGTGCATGAT
Organism: Pachycephus smyrnensis; assembly: GCA_030142225.1. Classification (NCBI taxonomy): domain Eukaryota; kingdom Metazoa; phylum Arthropoda; class Insecta; order Hymenoptera; family Cephidae; genus Pachycephus; species Pachycephus smyrnensis. The sequence goes on from JARQST010000741.1 coordinate 241,774, forward strand.
GCATAATCCGATGTCCTGTAAATAAACATGCATTTTAATACATTTTTTATTTACTAATTTTTATAACGTATAATTATTATTCTTATACACACTTGAAGTTGTGAATAAAATCCCATGACATGTGCTCCTTAAATTGTGCGTATGGATTCTCTTGGATTTGCAATAGTCTTACTGAACCTAATGATGATGATGCGACAAAGAAGTCTTTGCTTATAAACTGAAAAAGTAGAATAACATTTAAGCATCAATTTTGCTATTGTTAATCTGTGCAAACGAACAAGATACCTTCAATTCTGTTACGTCTCCAAGAAAAGCATGTGAGGATATAACAGCTGGGTATGTTTCATTATCTTCATTTGTTTCAAATGTCCAGTACGTAATTTTATTGACCTAAAATTGCATACAAAAAATATTCATCGATTAACAAACTAATGATTTCTAATGAAGACAGCAAATCTCCATTAACCTATATATTACCGGATTATCCCAACTGCCGGTTAAGAATGTTTTTGCTTCAGTGAAGTCTTCATGTTTCCACCTGATTTTGGAGATTTTTTCAGACACGAAAGATCCCTGAATATTCTCTCCCATTTTTTGTTGTACTACAATTGTTATTAAACGACGCTAATGGACAACAGCGTGCAAAACGTTTCTTATTATTGTTAATAGCGGGATTCTCAAGGATCTACAACACCATAAAAGTCAGAACATTACATTTAATTAAGTAACAAAAACTGTTATATTTAATGTATCAAACTTTTTTCGTCATCTTACAATTGGTATATCCCTTCACAAAATATCAATTATTCAAAGAAATATCATTGCTACACCACTTTGAAGTTCTATGTCGTGAAAAATCCTACATGACCCAACAAGAAGCCACTATTTGAGAATAAACCACGTGATGTTCCATTTCACCACAATTCCGCCAGATGGCACCAATATCGCCTGACCATTAAATAGGTCTATCGCCTTTAACTCTACATTCATAATTTCCATATCTTCTTTAATGCATTCCCATTATTCACAAGGAAAACTAATATTGTAAGTCAACCCAAAACATTTCAATACTATAAATACACTAATTTAAAACACCATCCATAACATACACCAAGCACGACGACTACCTTATCAAATATAACCATATATCACACCCAAATGAAGGACATACAAACTAGGTATAAGATCTTAATAAACAATAGCTATTAAGCAATAATATAATGTATACCTAATTATATTAGTAGACTCTATAACGATATCATCAACAGCACTCGTTACAAAATTATCACACAACAACCTTTTATAATCGTCCGACAATCTAGAATGAACCCTTCATTATAGGTATAGCAGAAGGGTTCAACAACTTTCTGATGAACGGTAAACGCGTCATAACTTCTATATGCACCTATAGCTATCACTTCAACAAGATGGTGTAGAGAGAGTGGCAAGAAAAGAAAATATTAAGTCGATCAGCTGTATTGGTGTTTACATTCGGCGGCGATCATGAAACGCATGGTGGGATCGCGTGACCGAGGGCCAGTCTTTTGTGGCACGTCGACCGGTCCTGAGTGCGACGAGAACACCGGAGTCTTTGTAGAGTGCAGAAGGCGTGTAAGATTATTTAATAGTTTTCCAGTGTCACGTGCATTCCTTTAAATGACCCATTGTGCTCCGTAAACAAATTCCTGATTTGCGGGTAAGTAATCAGTTGAAAAAATTATAAGTGATCGTGGGACCACTCGATGAATAAATGTACTGAACTTGTTGGTCATCTTCTTTTTTGTTTTCTTCACGTGAGAAGCGGGTCGGTATTAGAAACTGTATATGGACTTATGATTCAATATTACTTCCTGGTGGTTCTTCAAGTTTAAAGAATTTTTCGGATATTTCTTGATCAGGTAAACGCTGTTTGATTTTTTCTTTGAAGTTTTCTTTACACGAGGAAAACGTGAGAAGTTTGCGAATTTCAATTTTGAAAGCGTGTTTGATCTTTGTGGGGACTTTGTGAATACTGAGATTTTTATACTGCTTTACTGGACGTTATTTATGCGTTGAACTTTTGAGTTCAAATGTTGGGCACGCTTTCGCGTACGAGTCTCGTACCTGTTACCAGTTTGTTGGAGTGCATGGCTTGTCTTTTTTCGGTAAACGAATAGAAAGTCGATGCTTTATTATCATAGAGGTTCTCGAGTATTATGATGAAGTAGAGATTCTTGGTGTACGATCATTGGTGTAACGGAGTAGAGTTCTATGGAATACAACATTAACTTCGATAGAACTGTGATAGTTGAAAAGAAAAAATTATTTATGAATAACAACAATAACCATAAGGCTTTATCTTATAAATTTTAATATTTACTCCATGTCCATAGATCTCATTGGAGCTTCTTATTTTTGTCCAACAATTCAACAAGTAACTTCCTTCTTAGTATGACAAATGAACTTATGCAACATGCATGAATCATTAGGATTAAAGAACGAACAAACGTAACGTATATGTACGTCCGTTAAAGAGATCTTTGGATGTAAAATTTTTACGCGCAACGGTTAATGTTTCGTTACTTTGTCTTTGACATTGTTTACGCGTTGCCAGGAAACGAACAAAACTGGCCGTAAATATAGCCAATCAGGGATCTGCATACCTGCCTTAAGTCATTGGTATTTCACGATAAATACAGCCGATAACAAATAATCGTTAGACCTAAACGATGGTAACGATCCCGAACGGTACTGTATATTGGCTCTCTTTCCCTCTTACGGATTGAATGACAATAACTTGGATGAACAATAAGATGCATTTGCCGAGAATTCTTCAGCGGGAAACACAGTGGTAAGAATAGATTTATTGGCGCACTTCTTCATTGCTGCAATTGCGTATTACTTTGCTATTCCGTAGTTGGCGTCTGCTCGGAGAGTATCGACGATGGCGTAAGAAGGTCGCCATGAGGCTTTTAACATTTTATAGAATTACGTTGAACCGAGGGAGAGCGTCAGAAATTGTATAAACGTTACGAGATAAGAGGGTTATTAATATCATGGACTTGATTTACAAAGTAGCCTCAACACGCGCGCCACCACTTTTCTTTTTCTTCCAAATCAGCTAGTAGTCCAAGTTTGAAGTTTCGTTCGATGGCGCTTAAACTATTGCGGTTCATGTAATCTGTTAGATAATATATTATTTACAACTTGTGTACGATACGAATAAAATTTCAAACTGTTCACGACTGCGGTACGTGTTGCATTCGCTTTTGTTGTTCGTCCACCTATTTGTTATTGTACGAATATAAACGATGAGGTGTCGTAGCAAAAAAAAGAAGTTAAAATTCCTTGTAATTTTTACACTCGACCAGTTCTTCTTACAAGAGTCAGAGTTCGAAGTACAAGGATCATTTAATATGAAGAAATTTTCCGGGATTGATATAATTAAGAGGCGGAACACTGATTAATTATTCTAATTAGTCATTATCCAAAAGTCTTATAAAATCATTGAATCTCGACTAGGAACAAAGTCTGCACGATCTTTGAACTAGGTTGCGGGTCGTCAGGCATGACAGAGCTAAGCGAGAAGAAGGTGCAAAAAATTGATCGATTCGCAAAAACGTAACCAGTTTTACTGGACGCAGCATCCAATACGGAATTGGAATACTTGCTGAACAAGTTGGAATTTTGTGATTTGGATGATTGGTCTAACCAAACAAATATATACATACAAATTCTTGTACAATCAAACGATAAGTAGCTTTCACAATATCAACGTTGAATTTCTTATTGTCTAAAATATGATGCTCACAGTTATAATTATAAAAAAGCATATGCTGCATAACTATCTATACAGACAACTGCCAAGGGTATATATTTAAAGAAGAATCAGTCCCGTGACACTACGGCCTCTCTATGCACACACAATAATCCTAGTGACGTCCAAGCCCAAGAAATTGCACATTATTGTTATTTTCGCTAGATCGCAGAAAAGCTTTCGAAGTCTGTCGACTAAATCGACACACAAAGGGGCTGTTCGTTTATTGACTTAGGCCTGACGCCCCGCCGTGTTTGTCTACTATTCGTGAACGTCCCAAAGGAGGCATTGGTTGTGACGTCATACCATGATAGAGAGAACAACTTGAGAAGGTTACATAAATTGAGCGCTTTCGTGTCACCATTTTTCGCGGAACAACGTTTGAGGATGATATGCACGTAATTTGTGATAGAAATAGAAAAAAAAATTGTATCAACTTTTCATAAACGATTATTTGTTCACGACGATTGCGATCTGTCATCTTATCGTTACTTATTATTGAGAAATACTCGCCGTTTATCAATATCATTTTAAAATTCGCGCGGAATGTCGTCGAGGATATTTTACTCTGCTCTGAGGATTCATTTGAATTTTTCATTCATCGTCATTCCGCACGAACTCCTCGTACATATGTAAAATTACACAGGCACGCACCTTCCGTTCTACTTTGTTAAAACGGACAATTTACGGTTGCACGATGTGTGGGATTGGCTTCCGGTGATCTCTTGTATATATATTTTACTTTTTTTTTCTTTCATATTCTATGCGGTACACTATGGTGTACTGTGTTTAGTGTTTGGTTACGTCGATGTTGTAACGAACGCTTTCCTATTGGCTGACTGTTAACCAGAAAACGGGATAGCGTGTACATACGGAAGTCTGTGGCAAGGTTGCTGCTCTCGTTTTCTTCGTTTTGAAAATACCGCGCTAATCTGTTCGTTCCAGCGATAGTTTATCGATACTTTCAAAGTGGAATTTCAGGAGTCACTGCAGCAATTCTGGGATAGGAATTTCAAATAGTTGCACTTTGCGATAACGACAGCTGGTTCAGTTCGATGTAGTTTGGTCATCAAAATTTTTTGTTTGTTCATAAGAAATGCTCGGTCGTCAGCAATCACTCGGATTTTTCGAGGACAAATTGGGTTTATACGCATTCCACCATTTTTTAATGCACATTCTCTCAAGGGTTCGTCAGGAAATTTACGACTGGTGGTAAAGAAACAGCTGCCAGTTGGCAGTTACGGTGCGTTGAACCTCGTTGAAGGAAAAAGACGAAGTAAAGAGAGTTTATTAAGCATCGGAATCGAATCTCTCAGTGCGATAGACGATAAATTAATTTTGTTTTGAAAACAATTGCATATTATTTATTGAAATTAATCCCGTAGCGCCTTCCTCCTTCGTCCGGTTTATCTCAAGTACCGTCAGCATACGTATGCGTAATATTAGCTTCGGCTTATGGACGTGCTGTATATTTACTGGTGGAATTGTTTGTTCAATCTCCATCTTTGATTACCATAACTTCATTTTCTCGATGGCAGTTTATTTGAGCTATTATCACGTTTCAGGGCTCGTTTCAAAATCACTGGAAATGATGTCTCAGAGTCAAAACTACTAAGATTTTGTATTTTGGATTCTTTACGTGCTACGAGGATTAATTGCATCAAAATGGCCGACGGTACGTTCAGTTATATACGTTCAGGGACAAACTCTTGTACCCCACGAGGAGTGTCAATTGTCTGTTAACCCTTTAATTCGAGTATTTTTTAATTCTGGTACACGCCACTGCACCTATAGCTGGTTTATATAGAGAACCATCCAGTGTGAACATACCAGTTGGATCTGCAACAGTTGGATCTTTGTTGAAGTTTACGATCATACTTCATGTTTCAGGTTTAGTTGTGTCTCAATTGTCGATTCCATTTGTAATTTGGTATGACTACGTTATCAATTGGTTGTTCATCAAATTCATCCTGTGAATATTGTTTAATACAATTGGTATACGTCAGCTGCATTTTTTTGTATATTATCGAACATGAACTGGTTTTTGTACTGTACTGATATGAAGCATAAAGTGATTCCTTGCCGTGCCTCTTTGTGGTACGACACGTGACAGCTGCTCGCATGGTTATTAGGGCCACTCTGTCGCTGATTACTGTCCAAGGTTGTTGCTGCTGTTTAGGCATTTCATTTGAGTAGCCAGTTGTGGGCAGAACTCCAATCGACTTGCTCAATTCAGTATGCTTGAGGTTGGAATACTAGAAGTATGGCTCTTCCATAGTATCTTCTTTTCGAAAGCGAAAGAACAATTTATGCGAGAATTTTCATGACACCTATCATAGGTCTGAGAATAGAGTGAAAAGAATTTTGTGAAAAATATTGTACTATTAGCGTATGTATTCATTTGTCTTGTTTTCGGCGTTGTTTTAGACGCCTCTTGCGCATACTTAAAATCTACAAGAGGTAGAAGACTGATTACATCATTTAGGGCTAGGCTAGAACATTTCTAACGTATGATAGTAGATAGTCTTTAGAGAATCTTTTGGGACAAATTGAGGTGATAAAATTTTGTTTCCAATTGGAATCAAGTATAATGGCTATTCAGCTGGTCATGGTGATTCAAGTGTTTCATGGATTTCAGATTCACGTATGAATGAACGACAGTGTACACCCTGCTTGTCATCCGATACCTATTGAATTTCGTTAATTGAATTTTTCTGGTTTAACGCACATAAGAGCTCTCGGCGTCTATCAGACGTGTACCAGAGATAGGGAAATTGTTACAAAACTTGCAACGTGTCTGCATTTACTTTGGCGTGTGCAAATTTTTAAATATCTCCATTAAGTCCAGCTGTCGTATCATGACATTTCACACGGTTCTTTGCGAGCAATTATGGTCGCAATAAATTCTTCACTTTTCGCAACAAAATTCCTGGACTCGTTATCAGTTCGTTTAAATGCGATACGCACGTAGCGACCATTTAGTTATGAATAAGGATTTTTGAAAATAATTGCCCTCTAATGCCGTTGCTCCTCCACCTTTCAGCGACAACGATATGCTTTCTCGAGCTATGAACATTTGATCATGCAAAATAGCCTTTACTTAGAGAATCACATGTTTTGTTATTGTTGCGGCATACCTCTAACGTGCCTCGTCACTTCACGGCTGCATCGGCGTACATTAGCAGTCTTTCTTCACGGTTGCATTGCTGCATGATCGCTGTGCGTAAATGCGTGCCAATAAATGTAAAATGTAAAATTGAATGTACCGATCACTTTTGAAAGTTGATTATTTTGTCGTATATGGTTTTGGTGAAGCTGATCAATATGTAGTATGAAATTTTTTTGTTTTAGCAATAACGTTTAGAATATGTAGAATGCAGTGTGATAATTGTGAAAAGGTTGTTACAATGCTGTAAACATATAACAAATTGCGTGTTAAACTTGATTACTGTTTCTGTGCACTATTGCATTTTATGTGGTCAACATATAAGTGCACATATGCAATGTGTATGATATTATTACGTTTGAGCGAAAACCACAAACCAGAAAACAAGTCCGGTGACCCATTTAGTCAGACAGAAAATCGACTTTGGTATATTATCAGTTGACAGTTACCTTTTCTCTTACGCAATATCGAATAATTACGTAACGGAATTTTTTCTGTGCTTTTTGCTCTAATTCTTGTATTTTCGCGAGGAACTTCGGAAACAGTTTATTAATTGCAAAAAGGTAATTCGTTCAGTATTTTATATGATTTTTCGAAAATTTGATATATCTCACTTAATTTTTCTTCGTGTACGGTTCGACAAATAAAGCCTCTTTTCAAGTAAAGAGGCTCCCAAAAATTGCACCACGTAACAAATTAATGTACGGATGCGGTAAATTGTTTATTAATGGGTTTCAGCAACAGTATCCTCACGAAACGATCATTGAATACTTTGCTCCCCGAAGACAAGGACGATTTTCTCGTTTTACGGCGCATATATCTATTGACTACATGACCGGAATATCCTTGCGGGTTTGTCTAGCCATCTGGCGGCAGCTCCGCGAAGCTTTACTGTTCCAGTTGGTACGTACTACAAAACAGCAAAGAGTCGATCTTATGTGCATCTCACTTGCACTTTTTATTTCTAATCATAATTGATCAGCATCCAAATCAGCTGAACAGGATAACACGTCAGTGACGCAATGTATCCTTGACTTCGAAAAGTGGTTCGCATATTTCTGGCATTGACCTGATAAATTCTTTCATTCCCCACTTCGTCTACACTTTCATAGAAACTTATATCCACGCTGTACATAATTTCGAACATTACTTAATCATCGTATTACAGTGACCTTGAGTCCAGTTGTTTTTTTTTTATAATATTATAAAAGTGAGTGATGAATTTCTAAAGTTTTTTTATTTGACGCAAAAAACTTCGTTTCTTTATCTGCTTGTTGATGAGTGTAATAAATTGACCCTTATAGTATATTATCTTTTTACTCTTAGCAGATGATACTCGTTAAAGTAATTTCGTGGAACGGATATAAAGCTGAAGTTGACATTATCAGACGGAGGCTGACGATTAAACGCTAATTGGTACTTCAATCGACAACTGGTTAACAGTTTAATGTGAAAGTGTTGTTACCAAGGTGGCTGAATTATCATAGACGACTGCATTAATTTTATAGATAGTCTAATTGTCGATTGTCTCAGGAAAACAATGAATTTCAATAATGATTTCAATTTTTTGATATTTTTCAAAGAAAATTCTGGGTCAAGAGACGTTTCTCTGTGGATGAAAATAAAAATCTATCTCAAGAGGCTGCGCGATAATGCAAGTATACCGTGTACGATATTATCTTACATGTAAATATTTTTCCTTCAAAAGATTGTAGTTCAGGCACCTATCTTAAGAAAAAGATAACGCCCGACTGGTTAATTTAGGACTAGACGCAGTAGACTCGAGCTCATTGAAATTTTATTTCTACCCGTTAGAAATCCAAGCCAGTATCTACTTAACAAAAAATATCATGCACGACGCGTCAGTAATTTTCACAGCTTCTAAAAAAATCAGTCAACATCCTACCTACACGTTTTGTGATCTCAGCAATAGGTATTGATAAATTTTCTATTAACAATCCTAAAAATGCTTCGTTCTATGTTTAACCAAATCTTACAAAACTCCACTGAAATGTCACAACAACAAAGTACAAACATGATAGCAGAATTGCCATTATCAATTGCAGTTTAATCATCTTCTATCAAATCAACAATTCTTTTTTTACTCTTTTTACTGTACCGACAAGCAGGAAAAGTTACGTGTGACAATAAGCACGCTGCTATCAGGTAGCTTATCATTACCACCTCGCACACATGTTTAGAAAGAACCTGTACCAGGTTCGGGCGACGATCTTCCAAGTTCTAATTGCTTCAAGATATGCCCCTCTTCGAATGACTTTATGGTCCGGTCGTGGCGTAAATGGTGGTAAGCGGGCCAATGGGATCTGCGATCCCGATCTACGATCCAATCGTCTTGTTGGCTCATGCTAACTCACCTTCAAGTTCCACTGTTAACCCGGGTCTTTTTCCATCCTCTATGAGAAAGAACTCGTGCGCTTACCCAGCCATCTAAATTATAAGTATACGGAAAGCTTTGCACATTATTCTTACGACTTATTGTCCGAAGGCGTTGCTGAGCCAGTCCGAGTTCGTTCGCAGTGCGTGACGGCTGTTGGCGGCGTCGACGTACCTGTTCGATTTGCTTCAAAAAAAAAAAGATCGTAAGTCTTGATTATTCGCATGGACTGCCGTTGCGAAATTTATTTTTTATAACACACAAGGATTTAGTGATTTTTATTTATATACCGTCCAGTGACTTGTGTGTCCAACCAATCAATTTTCACTCGTGTTTTGTGAATTATTTTAAGAGCGCGACTTCATTTTTCTGAATCACGATCGTACCAGAGTATTTTTATTAATTACAGATTATTTTTTAAGATCCTTTCATCCTTAGGAATTGTTGGGATTATTATTTTTCTTTTGGACTTCATAGTGTATAATGGAGTCTACTCAATCACAATGATAACGTTGGTTGTAGACGGTGGGTAAGCCAACGCTACTTGGGACAATTGGAATAATGAAATTTATCCCGTCGATTCAATTAATGTAATTTCATTCAATGCAATTACGTCATTTAACTTCGAGGGTCTCGGACCCTTGTTTTGTATTCGAATTATCGTGACATCCGCAACTTCACGCAGTAGGTACCTCCTATGCTTGGTCAGACGCTGATCTGTATGACAGTTAATATATTTTATTCCCTGTTAAGATAACGAAATTAACGATCCTCTTTCACGAGACGAAAAACGTATCTTAAACGTGTGAAAACATGGAGTGAAAATAAATAAATATCTCGATCCTACAAACGATAACCACATATGTGGCATATGAATGAGTATAACGATATTTTAGAATGTGTAATTCCAGTTTATTACAAGGATTTCTGGATTTAGTCTTATCAGACCTCGGAATAACAATTGGGTTATTCTATATATATATATATATATATACACGCGTATAACGCCTGACAGAATTGTTACGTACAAGGCTAAAAAAAAGTTTCGCAAAATCTCAACTCAACCGAGAGAACCGAATCATTCGTCTGGAATTAAAATGACTCTATTACTAGAATTCTATGGATCTTTTTTTGTTAACATGATTTACACTCATACCATACCGATGACGATCTTTTTTTACATATAACGTGAAATTTTGTTTAATTATTGATAAACTCTTTATTAATAACAGCTGACGTGACCTATATATCTATCTACTCGCTATCTGACAGCTTCTTCAAGATGTTATCGTCTGAATGCTCAGACTTGCGAATGACAATAATTTCTTTCGAAAATGACTATCCTTTAGTATTATTTCAATACCTTTCGTATCTCTTCTCAAATTAATACTTGGTCGAGCAAGCTTCGTCTACCTTCCGTCTGAAATGACGATACGACACTTATCAATAATCATCCACGAATATATCTAACAGTCATCATGTGACTTGTATCTCGCGAAACGGTTCATTTGACTCCCACGTAATATAGTCTGCAATTCGTTTATCAGTTACTTTATTTTTGCCAGGACAGAAATAGTCATGGTCGATGATAATTTTCACCTGTAAGTCATCGATAACGGTTTTTGTTTCTTTCAATAATTTTTTCAAGGGGCACCCTCCTATTAAACTATTCATCGGTCTGGGGCACGAGTAAGTTACGACGGGGGTAAATTTAATTCAAAAAACGGAAGTCATTCTTATCACGCAATCCAATATCATCAATCAATGACTAGATCGTGCTTTTAGAACTTTCGCACGGATCAATCATCATATACATTCTAAGGTGATCACTGGCTACGATCTGAGTCTAATCAGCTGATCGTTGAATCCACTTCATTCATATCGGACGTATGATACTCGATAAGGGTATACTATTGATTATCTGGACCAGTATTAATACATGATTAAATTCTCATCATGTTAATATTACAATGCTTTAGATTAAGGTTAAACGAGACACGTGGTATTGGTTTATAGTATCTTTTCCGTACTGTCTACGCTTTACAACTGCCATATAACTAAAATGTCACACGCTTACGCAACTGGGACTTGTAACCACGTCGAAAACACTTCAACTGCCACTCGGAGCGACAATTGTTCTTGATAAGGAGGTTACGCGAATCTCGCAAGACTTTAGGAAATTTTTTTTTATTCAGATTCTTTTGCTATCGAATCTGCATCTGATTGTACTTGATTGCTTGCTAGTCGCGTAGAAATAAATATATTTGTAACAACTTGAAAATATACTTAATCTTCTTCACGCATTGTTACTGTTATATTTTTTTTGCTTTTTACAACTGCGCGACTACAACCTCGTGATTACTTCTGATGAATCAATGCCGATACAGATAATCGATTTATATCGAGAGCACAGCGTTACACTCGTAATCTGCATTGCAGTTGATCGTATGTTGGTACGATGAAAAAATTTTTTTTTCATTTACCAATCGCGAACAGAATTATATACCTGTTGCAGCTGGTAAAATTTATAATAAACTTGATCAATGAACGATTTTATAATTACGTAATGTCTCAATGTCTCTACGGTCAAGCGATCGATAACAATAAACCGTCGAGTTATGCCAAATGATATTGGATAATTTGACTTTATTCTGGATAAGATAACGTGAATGTGCGTTTCGTGTTACTACGTTATCCTATCATCGAGATAGATAGAGATTAAACCCGGATGTTTGTTAATCTCTCAACAAGGGAAAAAAAGGAAAGATCGCCAATTTGAAGCATGAGACATGGAAAATTCGAAGTAACCACTTCAGCTTGAAATTTAGGGAAAATTAAGATTGTTTTGATTTTCTGTCATTCAGGCGATTATAAAATTTATATAAATTCAGTCGCGACAATTGTCGCCAACCGTGATAATGTTATCTTACGTTTCGTCAAATGACGCGTATGACGTAGTATGATTTCATTTTTTATTGCTATGGCGTTTCTATTGCGAAATCAGCACGTTTATTATCTGAGCTTGTAAATTCTTGTTCGTTCTCATAAAAGTCTATTATAAAGGGTACAAGTGTTTTAAGAGACATTGAGACAAGATTGTTTCCCTGTTTTAAAGACTTTATCATGGAATCATCAGACACTCGTATTTTTCCAAGTGAATTGCGCACCTGAATTGACATTACCGAAATTGATCAATGTATTTGCCAGTATTACTCTAGCACCTAATGGTGCACTGCCATCGAAATGTTTCCTTAGTTTTGTTCAAATGGTAGATCATTACGGATGTTGGTAGTACGTCATCGATTTTCGAAATTGAGAGCAAAATTCAGGAAGCAGGTTATCTTGGTGGGGGAAGATTCTTAAAGAATTGTGGAAAGAGAAAAGTCACGTCTCACTTGGTATTTAAAATCGTTGATTTTGTTAAATTCATGATCCTGGTACCATTGAATAAGAATCGTCTGCGAATGATGATCATCGATCATTTAGCGATTTTATCCATCAGAAGTTTTATTCGATATTCACCGCTGTATTTCACATCCTGCCAATCATCCAATCCTATAAATTAAACTTTATCGTCACGTTAATAATATCTTGTTGTTTACTGACAGCTTAAATCATCGAAATGGCAAGATTGACGTGATGATAACTTGACGTGACGGACTATCGAACGGTCAAGCTTTCATAATACCCACTTGGGTTTGGATAACAGGATCCGTCATGGTTTTGATGGCTTTCAACCCAGTTATATTTGAGTCATTGGGTGTTTAATTATTGTTCACAATGATTACGTTTTTTTGTCAACTTATCAACTTTTTTGTTTCAGGTTTGAACAACAATCGCCTTCAACATGGGGGCGTTGTTTCGTAGCGAAGAAATGGCCTTGTGCCAGCTCTTCATTCAACCCGAAGCTGCGTATCTTTCTGTCTCCGAACTGGGGGAAACGGGCACCGTGCAATTTCGTGACGTAAGACTGATAAACAATTTATAGATAACAAAGTAAATGCAAACGATGATTAATTTAACGGCGGAGCGCTTAAGGAGTTATCTGCTATTTTTTAGAATGGATTTTTGCTTCAACTTTCTCTTGCTCTTGTCGTTTACAGCTAAACAGCGACGTCAATTCTTTTCAACGAAAATTCGTTAATGAAGTTCGACGATGCGACGAGATGGAGCGCAAGCTTCGTTACATTGAAGCTGAAGTCAAAAAAGATGGCGTGCCCATCATAGATAATATGGTGGAACTTCCACGAGCACCGAATCCACGCGAGATCATCGATCTTGAGGTACCTCACTTTATTATGTTCAAGAATTATATTTATGCACGCGAAAAGCGTGTTAGAAAAATACAAACTGGATTTTATTTTTACTCCAGGCGCATCTTGAGAAAACGGAAAACGATATATTGGAATTGAGTCACAATGCTGTTAATTTGAAGAGCAATTATTTGGAGCTTACCGAACTCAAACACGTGCTTGAGAAGACTCAGGTTTTTTTTACGGAGGTACGAATAAATTTTTCCTTAAAAACTTTATTTCTTTAAGTCTTTTTTATGAACTCAACATTTTTTCTTTGTTTTAATTTCAGGAAGAGGCTCACGACTCCATCAGTAGAGCTCTTATTAACGAAGAAGCTCAGAATCCCGGTACAACAATTCGTGGTCGGCTTGAGTGAGTTTTCAAGTGATTTCATTCACATTGATTGTACTGTTTCATTGGTTTTGATCGTGAAATCATTGAACCTTGTAGATTTGTTGCTGGTGTCATTAACCGTGAACGTGTACCAGCGTTTGAGAGAATGCTGTGGCGTATTTCACGTGGAAATGTGTTTCTTCGTCAGGCTGAGCTGGAAAAGCCATTGGAAGATCCGGCAACGGTATGTTAATGATTTATTGTTTCTCTGCTATGTGGTAATTTCTTATGTCATTAACCCGTTCGTGTACTTGCAGGGTAATGCAATCTATAAAACAGCCTTTGTCGCTTTCTTTCAAGGCGAACAGTTGAAGACTCGAATCAAAAAAGTTTGCAGTGGTTTTCATGCGTCTTTGTATCCTTGTCCCAATAGTCACGCGGAAAGACAGGATATGGTTAAAGGCGTTTGTACGCGTCTCGAGGATTTAAATCTGGTATGAATTACAACATAAATAAATAAAAATATCCATAGACACTTGTCAACGAGTTACCAACGCTTATCTCTGATTCTTCGCAGGTTCTCAATCAGACCCAAGATCATCGTCAACGAGTATTACATAATGTCGCCAAGGAACTGCCAAACTGGACCATCATGGTTCGCAAAATGAAAGCCATTTATCATACAATGAATTTATTCAATATGGACGTATCCAAGAAATGCCTTATTGGAGAGTGCTGGGTACCAATGCAAGATCTTGCCATTGTACAAAACTGTCTTACGGAAGGGTCGGTCAGTGTCTATACATTTTATTATGCATTCACGCATGCAATTGCAAATTTCTATCAATTTGCAATGAACCGATTATAACCGTTTGTTCCTTCTCATTTTTCATCAGCGTCTATGCGGCAGTTCTATACCGTCTTTTCTGAATGTTATCCAAATGGACGAAAACCCACCGACTTTCAACAGAACCAACAAGTTCACAAGAGGCTTCCAAAATTTAATTGATGCTTACGGCGTTGCGTCATATCGTGAGGCTAATCCTGCACTATATACAATCGTCACATTCCCATTTTTGTTCGCTGTCATGTTTGGTGATGCAGGTCACGGTGAGGTTTTTCTTTTGTTTAACCATAAAATATCGATGAGTATTTTTGACGAAATATCTTTAACGTGGATCTCTCTCCTTTATTTTTTTTAACAGGTTTACTTATCGTTTTGTTCGCTGGATATATGGTTCTCTGCGAGAAGAAACTCGGCGCGAAGAAGTCCACTAATGAAATCTGGAATATCTTCTTCGGTGGTCGTTATATAATTCTCCTCATGGGTTTGTTTTCCATCTACACCGGTATCATCTACAACGACGTGTTTTCAAAGTCGGTTAACGTGTTCGGATCTAGCTGGAAGATCAAGTACAATATGTCGACACTTGAAGGGCATCAGGACCTCCAGTTGGATCCGGGTACAAGTGAATACGCACAGGTGCCGTATCCTTTGGGTATGGATCCTGTCTGGGCGGTAGCTGAAAATAAAATTATCTTCTTGAATTCGTACAAGATGAAACTTTCCATCATCTTTGGCGTTGTCCATATGATATTTGGTGTCTGCATGAGCGTCATCAATATGGTGTAAGTTTCTATTGATTAACGATTCGTTATGATTCTAAAGATCAATACTGATACGGCGATTGTGCTTCTTTAGTAGAATATCTCCTTTTTCTTTTCCATATTGTCTTTAATGTGCCGTATGGTTCGTGTTTTATGCTTCAGACACTTCAAGAAGTATTCCAGTCTCGTACTGGAATTCTTACCTCAGCTTTTATTCCTCATTCTTCTGTTCTTCTATATGGTTGCCTTAATGTTCATTAAGTGGATACTTTACGCGGCTCCGAATGGTAAGTATTCTTTTAGAATGCTTCCACATTAAGTATCTGTTGGACGTTTTTATTAAAATTGTCATTTCTTCTTACAGAATATCCTAGTGGACCGACGTGCGCCCCATCTGTCCTTATCACTTTTATCAACATGATGCTTTTCAGTACTACCGAAGTACCCGAAGGTTGTTCCGCATATATGTTCCCACATCAAGAAACAGTGCAAAAAGTTTGTATTTTTGGTGCACTTCTTTGCATTCCCGTCATGCTCTTCGGCAAGCCGCTTTACGTGTTCTGCACGAGGAAAAAACCATCAAGCAAGGTTCAAGTGAGTACTTAAACACTTTTCGCTTGTATATTATATCGTTATTTCATATTAAAGACTATCAAAGAATGATTTGAATCATTGTTGTCATAATTTAAATTTTATGAGCTTGTAATTTATTCCAGACAAATGGGTCTGCTTCGCAAGATATTGAATTGCAAGCGGAAGGATTACCGGTTCCTACTAGCAGCGACAAATCAGATGGTGGCCACGGTCACGATAGCGACGATTTGGAGGAATTGATGATCCATCAAGCGATCCATACGATCGAGTACGTCCTTTCGACCGTATCACACACTGCTTCTTATCTCCGATTGTGGGCCTTGTCACTGGCCCATGCTCAGCTTTCGGAGGTCTTATGGAGTATGGTATTACGTATGGGCCTTCGTGCTGTACACGGTAATTACGTCTACAGCGCAATACTCTTCTTTACCTTTGGTGCATGGGCCCTCTTCACTCTGGCCATTCTCGTTATGATGGAAGGCCTTTCTGCATTTCTTCATACACTTCGGCTTCATTGGTGAGTCATTCAAGTAATCTTTTTATGGAATAAATAAAAATTAATATTTCTTTGTTGATTTTTAAACACTTAAACATTACATGTAGGTCAATTCTCTCGACTGGTTACACGCTTTTTCTTTGTCGCAGGGTCGAGTTCATGAGTAAATTCTACGAGGGTCAAGGTTACCTCTTTCAACCGTTTTGCTTCAAGAGTATCTTCGATGCTGAAGACGCCGAAGACTAGGTGGCACCACCGTACAGTTTTACCAATTATTTACCACGTATTTTTATCCCTGCACCGACTCACTGTGTTCTACGTGCGATTGGTTTTACGTCACCCTTATCACAATGCGAAAAAATTCCGTAATAGTAATTGTATACTCGAACGACCGACCGATACAAAAGATACTGTCTATTTGAATTATTCAGGCTTTCTTTAACTCGACGTATTTTCTTAAAGAGGAAAGTAGGCGCGAGACAATCACTGTAGCCGACTCTTGTAACAGTCCAAAATTGTTCTACAGTAATACTGAGACTTCAACGAGTGAAATTTAATACATTCCCTATTGCACTTTTGTAAATAGCCGTACATAAGGACAATACACGTAGAACGGCAATGATTGAATATATTTACCGTAATAGCGAGAGTCTAGCGCACAATGTCCATTCCAAGTATGAAATGCCATTATCTTTACTTCACTTCCATAAAAAAAAAGGAGCATTAATCGCACGCGGAAACATCAGTGGCATCACGCGAGCCGTGTTTACGTATTACGAGAGTACAAAGCTTTCAGTCTAATTGAAAAACTTGGGAAAAATATTTAATTTCTCGCGAGTAACGAAATCGTATCTATAAATGAAAAAAGGGAAGTGCGCGCTACCAAAATCGTGTCTAATAGCAATGATACATGGTTAGTGCTGAAATACAGAAACAATGTAGTTTAAAATAATCGTTATTTTTGAATTTCATCAACCATAGCCATATACGACTCACTTGGTCTCCAATTGTAATTGGATAACGAGTGAGCCATTAAAGGAAATACGAAGTCATAAATTTCATTCCCGATTCACTGAAACGTTACTATGAAGGAAAAAGAAAAAATATACTTCCCGTCATAATCTCCCATAATTCATTCTATCATACCAATTTACGACTGAGTGGTAATTGCCCGTAAAATTACCTGACTATTAATAGCATATCTATGCAAAGGATCTTAGTTAAAATTAATACTCTCGATGTCTAATTTTTCTTTGTTCTTTCTTCGTTCATCGCTATTGTTTTTTTCCAATGCCGTTCGATGTACCTCGGTCGAGTGTCTTCAGGTCCATTCAATCAGCAGAAATTACTTGGCGTTACGCAATAAGGACGTAATCTTCAGCTTAGCGTTGCCGTTTAAATATAACTGGACAAGCGCGTGCAATTCGCTGATGGGTAAGCAAATTACGGTCGCCCGCAGTGCCGTGTTTTCATTCCGAAGAGATTTAATGAAGATTCGCCGAGGTGAGTTGCTTAGAGGGAGGATCGTTCAACCACCCACCCACAATCTAGAACCACCCGTCAGGATTCCTTCCTGTACACCCAGGACGCTCGCTAATGAAATCTCGGTGCTTGCCTTTCCAGCTCTCACGAACAAATTGGAAGTAAATTCACGGAGGCTGCGTCAAATCACGGTCCATCAGAACTCTTTTTGTCAATTTTTTTTCCCCCTCTTCCTTCAACTGTATAATTTGAGATCTGACACATTAGGATTTGGATTTTAATGCTGCTTATTGGATATACAACTGCTGCTTAATGGTCACAGTAGAATAATTTGAATTTTGTAATTGGATTTCTTAACACGTATCTCTTACTACAATATTGCTACTTATCAAGTTATAAATATACCCATCCTTACTATATCTTATTACATATATATATACGTGTACAGTAAGTTATATTTGTCCCTCGAATTCGTTGAGTAGCTTAAATTGCTGTACGGTTCGTTGAACCGATTGTTGCAGGAAATGTTGTAGCTGGAAGATCACGTAACAGGCTGACTGGTTGTTTTGTTGTTGTTGTTTTTTCACAACTTTTTTTTTTCTTTCAATGCAGATTTGTATCAACTGTGCATTGGTATGGAGTTTGAATTTTTTATTTGAACTTGTCTTAAGGTATCCGTAGGTATGTATCCATTTATACACAACTTGTGACAGTTAGATATCAACTATATAAATTCTGTGTTGTTATATAGGGGTCGTGTAAAAATTCCATAAATGTGACAAACTCCTTTGCTGGGTATACAGTATACTTATAGCTATTCAAACAGAGAGAATTGATTGGCCTGTGTTCGTTAGCGAGATGAAATGTAAATATGTACTATTCTGTAAGCAATAAGGGTGACTAGACACAGTTTACAATACTTATTTGCACATAAAATTCTGCAACTGGTTATTTCCTTAGAAAATTCACAGGAAAGTACGAACGTTCGATAGAATCGCTCCTGGCGATGACTGAATGTGCCTCAGGACGACGTGTATTTAATTAAGAGACATTGTTCGAATTTGATCGAATTAAAGAGAAAGTTCATTGCGACATGTCAGTATTATTTTCAAGGACGATGCGCCACGTAATTCTATTGACCTGGTGAAAATTAAATAAAAATATTGTTTCAATTTTGACGTGGGTCTTGTTTGCGTAGGGTTATGAATTTTCGTAGTGACGAAAAGTATTCCTTGGGCAAAATTCGCAAAAAAATCGCATCCATCAAGCGGTTGCCGTTGCGACGGTATTTACGATGACGGAAAAAAATATTTTGCAACGTCAATTATTTTCATGCCCGTTACGAGGATTTCGCGAATTCGATGTCATTGACTTTTCTGGACTAATCATTTATTCGATATACCGAACGGATTTATGGGATAAAAAAGAGGATGTCGGATCAACGAAATTTTGTCTGTCGTAATGTTTCCTCGGTTGTAATTCGACAAGAACTTTTGTCACTTTCCCTCTATAGGACCATACAAGGACCAGTTGAATGATTTCGTAATTGATACTTTCCAGTTTGTATGCAACACAGGGTATATAGGTGTATCAATTAGATTTGACTTCAATAAATTAGCCCACGCTCATCATTCACCTCGTAAATACACGAAATGCAAATTTATTCTAATCAGGCAGAATATTCGCCAATATATTTGGAATTTTCACAACTTTGCCAAAATATTAGCAATTCTTCATATTTCAATGATACTCGATTGGTATGTTTAACACGCGGAGCAGCTAACGGTGCAAACCGTAATTGACACAGCGCCATTAAATGATCCGTGACGTTACGGTATATCCAGATCTAAACAGTCATTAAAACTGTTGGAAAATAAACGAAAAAAAAACATTGCATACGTTATTAATGTTTTCATGAAAAATTTTCATCGCACTCCTCTCCATCTACTCTACTGCAAAATTGAACAATCATAATAACTGTTTTCCAACGTATTCCCGACGATTTATGGAGAACCGAACGACACTCGAATGTATACGAAACTGATAATTTCATCGAAATACCGTATTCCATGTTTTCTAAGAAATGCCATAGCGACACGTATTTTCATAATGACAATGAATGGCACAAAGGACAGTTGAAGATCTTAAAATCTGTTTGTACGTTAAACAAGGTGGGAAACACGTGAAAATAACATTCTCATGATAATTTTATGCGTCGATATCAGCTCGCCAGTACAGACAGTCGTTACATAGAGACGCTAATAAATTTCACAAGAGACAACGAGCAAACACACATATATATATATATATATACATATTAATTTCGCAACATTTATCGAACATTTGGAAAAACAATTTCGCGCGTATAATTTCTGCAAATTTGTCTCATTTATTAATTATCAAGATACCATATAGGTAACACTGTCGTATAGTTACCGGTATGATATGCACCATAAATTCACATGGCAATTGTCACATCAAAGCGCAAAGTGCACTTAAGTGCTGCGTTTGACCACTTTAAGTAATCAGTGATTCTTTGACGTGAAATACTTGTCAACTGGATGACTACGTCAAAGCGACCAAGATTTTTGCATCATCATTACAATCATACTCTATAGAGCTAGGATGTTTATACTGTAAAGTTGTATTGACAACACCTTTGATTTCTAGTAGATGCAAAAATTGGCACTAGTTATTTCAGAGTCTTGCGCGCGCTCGCGAATTTAACCGTTTTAACCGGCGCGTGGCAGAATTCTCTTCAGTCGCCGCTGCGCGTTCCACGACACAACATATCCTGAAGATCTGAAAACGTACGTCGCATGGCCGGTCACGCTGTTTTACGCTCAGGTGAATAAATTTTTTTTCTTCTAAATATATTTCGTAAAATTTTTCGAAAAATATAAACAAACAGTAGCATCCACGATTACGAGTGAACGGTTCTGTTCCGGTGTCTCTTATGTAAACGCGCATTGTTGCGAACGATTGGTAGCTCTTGAGGCGGGATTGTTTGAAGTGAATTTTTGAAAGTAGATTTTGGTATCAATTGTGATATAAATAAAATAATTTTGAATATTTTCAAGCAAATATTCACAGACGGTTCTTATAGTGATACTATTATTTAATACGTTTTTATCGTGTAGGTAGAAATTGTGAAGTATAATTAGAAGTTGGATAATTGAAGTTTGCGCGGAATGCAATTTCTTTTTTTTTTTCTTGATCGTTCAACCATGAGGAAATACCGTTGTTGATGACGGTATTTATGTTTAATACGTTTTCAGAAAAAAGCCTCGCAACTGTTCGTACATTGGAAGAGTTTCTAACGCTTTAGTATCGACATTAAAGCTGCGTTCAGAAACCCTTACCGTCTTTATGTCGCTATGATTTTGGTATTACTATGGTGGTACCAGTGATTGACAGGTAATCGCTATGTTGTGAAATAACAGGAACATAAGCACGAAACACGCGATAAAAGATCGGAAAAGTCACGGAAGACGATAGAAATTCTCTGAAAGGCAATGATTCATTGAGTTTACGTCGTTGGAAGAATTCATTGGAAAATGTTGTGAAACGCGAAGGAAATGTAGAAAAGAAATGTTTACCGTATCGAGTATTAATTTTTATATGATTATTTTCACAAGACAAATCTCGCAGTGACAAAAATCCAATTTCACTAATGTCTTCAAGCAATGAATAATTACCGTTGTAAAAGAAAATGATCAGTGTGATAACACCTGTGGGAATAGTGATAGATAATGCAGAAAAATTAAAAAAAATTAATTCCCCTGGGTGCAACGTAGTTACAGCTACAGCACTGCAAACTCAAAGTTGATAAAGTCAAAGATGAGTGAAAATTGAATCTCGAGGGTCTATTAGCGCGAGAATTTTTAATTATTAATAAAAAGATTGAAACTCAGCTTTAAGCTTTTACTTGTTTAGTTTCTCTTTGCGGGAAAGCGATGGAGAAAAGTAATGGGGATAAAAAGCCCTTAGGAAGTTCATGATTGGAAAAATGAAAGGTCACGCCGCCACTGGTGCTTGGAACTTTTTCCATTAGTCGAATGAGACCCGTTGCTCTTCATCCTCAATTGGTTCCTCGCAAACCAACTTGCATCCAGCTGCCGAACTGCAGGCTGTTATTAAAATTATGTGTGTCGAATTTGTTGGTAGTATCTATATGATTAAGAAACTTTATTCGCACTTAAAAAAAATTCGTCGTCGGCTTGAAATATTGCAGGCGTATACATTGGATCGGGACGCAATAAGTGCAATGACTTGAGTAAACAAATATTTTGCTTTATTAGCAATTTGAAATTCGCTTTGGCAAAGCCAACGTTAACACAAACCCTGTATACAGTACATAGTGTATAGATATAAATATATAACTTGAATTAGATCAATATAATTCATACAAGTACAATGTAAGGCCTATATTGGTATACAATAATGATACATTATTACCGTGAGAGATTGTAGTTTGTATTTTCTTTTTTTAGGAAAATTTCTTTTAAACAAAAGTGCACAGCTCACTGTACGCAATAAATGCGCGGATATACATAGTGTACGAGCTCAACGGTACTAATTATGCGAATTTGATTCCCTGAATTATGGGCGCACGATTATGCAAAGTTTCATTAAGCACGTTGAACTGTATATTGTATTTCAACTAAGTACTTGATGTTTTGTTTTTATTAATGTAATATAAACTTTACTGGCGACCCTGTACGATATAGTCGTGCATGAGGATCGCGGGAAACGTAATACGAAATATGCGTACGATAAAAAGTGTGTGGACTATGAGAAATGTTTTTTTGGAATTTCCAGAGCATCGTATTTTGACTTCCATGTGTATAAAGTGAAATATCTATTATGCCGGTACAATTTGATCATTTGTTTCAGCCTTAGAAAATTTTTCTTGTAGTTTATTTGCATTGACACAAGTAACTAAAGCGAAGTAGCTTCTTGATAAGTTTTGATCGACTCAAAAGTATCAATTATTTTTTTTTTTATTAGGCGGCAGATTTGTTTCTGACTCACTATTGATCCATGTAAAATAGAAATGATTAGAAAAATTGATGACTATTTGCAGTAGCTAGTCAATTTGATGACTAGAAAGAATCTGATAAAGAATTTTTTCATACAGTATTGAGAAATCATTTTGTTTTTCGTCGAGACAAATAATTTGTCAAGTAAGTCTCCGTGCGATTTTATGTGTATATTAATTAATGAATATTAATTACAAAGTAAGGAAGTACATGAGTTTCAGTATATTCTAAAAGATATTGTTGGATTTCGTGGAATTAATTTTCTAAAATTTGAACTTCATGAAAATAACGGTTCGACAGACTTGAATCAGTTGACTGAACACTGCCAATTGATAATGATAAACAAATTTTTGTAAATCTCAATGCAAAGGTCAATGCAAGCTGTCAGTCACAGAACCACTCAATTAACAAACATTCCACAGGAATAAAACTAATCATCCCCATGAACCACAACCGTCAATAACCCATCGACAAAACAAAACTGCATCATTGACAATCAATCATTATCCCTATCAATCCAAAATGTTCGTACGAGCTCCTCCACGTAATTTTTTTTAAATAAGTACAAAAAAAACAGAAAACTAATTTTCAGATTCAATTTCAAGATCTCAAGACAATCGTTAAGTACAATTCCTCTTATCATCGTCCTTATCAGGAACCTGTTCCATAACGATATCATTAATTTTTTTGTTACGCCGATTACCCCGGCCATAACAAGACGTAAAGCAGGTATCACCCTTTCCAAAATTCTCACCATCCTCAAGAGTCTCCGGCATAGGTTGATTGAGTGTTTCCGGCAAGTAAAGCGCAAGAAAGCCAGCAAAAATGGCGATGAAGCCAAAAAGCGTAGCAGGCACTTTAGGATCGAAAGTATCGAGTAGCATGATCATTGGCGTGAGGGCACCACTCAAACGTGCGCACATCGATCCAATCCCGAGGGCAGTATTCCTGAGTACAGTGGGGAAGAGTTCAGCCGTGTAATTGTAAATGATAGCAAACGAGCTGGCAATGCAGGCCTTGCCGAGCATAACGATGCTGATGGTTGCGACGGCTGCGCCATAATATTCTTGAGGAATCGAGGTCGCGCATATGCTGCACACACCGCCAATTAGCATATACGCGCTGATCAGCGAGCGTCTTCCGGTACGATCCATGAGGTAGCTGGTCAAGAAGTAGCTAGGCAGTTCGACGAGGCCTATGAGGAACAGCATGAGGAACGGATTGCCAACGAGATTTCCGGTATTCAAGGAGAGGCCATAGTAAACAATGGAATTGGCGAACCAATTAAGACAGACGTTTAATGACTTTTTTCGTAAATTAGGCGTCTTGAAGAGATCCAGGGCGCCAAATTGTCTGTCCTGGTCATCAGCCTCGCGTATCTTGCTCCTGGACACGTAACGAGCAACATCAACGTCTATATTGCTACCATTAATACGCAGTCCCTTCTTGATGATTTTAATAGCTTCCCGAACACGACCTTGAGCCCACAGCCATCTTGGTGATTCATCCATGAACCACCAGTGTCCAACCAGCAGAGCACTGTGCAACCCGTAGATGATTTGTAACCACATCCTATCATTGATAACGGCACCCCATGCTGCCACCAGCATAAATCCCACCGCGAAAGCCAGCTGAAACATTACCCCGCAGATGGTCCTTTTGGTGGGTCCTACGATTTCCATAGTCAGGACGAAACCGGTGATATAAGCACCGGCCGAGCCGAAGACCCCGTACAAGAATCTGATGAAGAGGAACGTGTAGTATTCTGGAATAAGTGCCACGACGACACCGAGTATCAATTGCGCGACGGAGGATATGTAAAATATCTTCTTTCTTCCATATTTGTCAGCCATTGTTCCCAAAGTCACGGCTCCGACGAAAACACCAAACATATACGCAGACTGCGCCACTGCGCCCATCCATCGCCGCGAGCAAACAAAGTTCCACTCCATGCCTCGGGAGGATTGAAAGTAAGTCGTGTCGTAGACCCAGGAGTCACAAGTCAACGTCTCATTCTCCGCCGAGATGTAATTGCAGGAACCCAAAGCACGTGGCAATCCTTGAAGCTGGCTGGAGCCATTTTCAAAAGAGACTCCCGTCGGCTGTCCGTCTACCACGTCCAAGCCGGGAATAGCACAGCGATGCGGCGGTACGGCTGCTACTGTTAGCAATGTCATCATATGCAAGCCTGCCGTGAGCGCAGCGATAATATGCAAGGCGAATTGTCGTGCTTGATATTTACCAAAATGGCCCAGATGAGACATTAATTCATCGAGTTCGTTGTCGACGTTCGTCATCTTTAGATCTTTCTGGTTTACCTTCTTTGCTGTGTTATTATTTCACACTATTTTTCTCCTTCCTTACCTCTCTCTCTTTCTCTTTTTCTCGTCTTCTGACTCCCTCTACTTTTCACTGTCTCTCTCTCTCTCTCTCTCTGCCTGTCTCTCTCTCTCACTTCCTCTAACACACGGCCACTCCTATCCAATCGGTATTCCACTGGTTTCGGTGCACCACGTTTCCCCGTTAATTCGATAAACAACTCTGCCACGCCAGACGCGATCAACGCGTACTGGCAAGTCGGAGTGCCGCGGTCAACTGGATAACTGGGTTACTAACCTCACCACGAGCGGACGCGATCGAGGAGAATGTATTTAGTTTCTTTTGCAAACTCCACCGAATTCTTTCTAATTCCCGACTGCATTCTATCCCGTCGCTCTAGCCGTACTGACTCGCTCGTTAGACCGTACGACGACCCAGATGCTCTGGTGTTTTATTCTTTTTATCGGCCACCACTTGACTTATTTAATTGTTACGGTCTCTTGGTTATTGACACTCTTAATTATTACTTAGGACAATTCAACGCTATCTACTGATTAATTTAACATTGCTTGTCGCATACTTCACGCCGTGGAAGATGCTTGAGATGTGTTTACACGTACATTTTTTCTTTCAATTATCGCATATAAGTTTGTTTGGTGAAAAATTTTTAACTCTCGTTATCACTGTCGCGACTCTTTTTCACTTATCTGTGTTCACTCTTGTGTTCTCAAGTGTTGAGAAGACAAGTGGTACGTTGCTTGCGCCTCGTGTAACGCATGACGAGAGAGTGTATTTCTTTTCCTGGTTTCTTCGAACGTTGCTTCTGGCACGTGTACACTTTTGACAGGAAATCATGACGAAAGTTCACAGAATCGAATTTACGCGTGTCAATTACTCGTGTTAGAATTTTGGAGAAATTGTTTTTGGCCTATCACTTGTATAAGGGCACTTGATGTTTTTTTTTTATTTCTATGAATTCTAATATGGACGTATTTCATACTGTGCTTGTACTGTAGGAACACTCGATCTATATTAAGCTACGGTTTGAGTAACGGTCTGGTACATCTTATCTGCCTCAGCTCCTGATACGTTCAGTCGCAATGCTATTGGTTGTGGCCAATTAAATATTGGTTATTTGATTTATTTTGTATACCGTACTGAAAATATCTGATCGTAATTAACGTATGATTAACTAACATTTGTGCAGTGCTATATAAGGCCTGTATATTATATTCGATATAAGATATTCCTTACGAAGTCTTTTATCGTTATCACAATTAAAATCAGATTCAATATCGATCAGGCACGATTATTCATGTACTTAAAAAATGCGAATTCTATCAGCTTGATTTCAGGTATCGGGTCATACTATTTTAAATGTATTTATTGTGTACTAGGGATATATGATAACGTTCCGAATCTGGAAATTTATCAGTAATTTTCGTTGACAGACAAATATTGACAATTTCAAGCTATATTTATCGATCTCTTACCTTCGTTAATTTATTGGCCTTCCTGCGAAATTGGCTTTCGACGCCGTTGAACTTTGATCCAAGCGGAAACATAAGCGATATTTATCGATGCACAACCTTTAAATATATTTGAGTAATGACAATGACTTCAGCAGTAGATAGTCATTATAAATACTTGAAGATTTCTTTATTTCTCTTCAAAGATAAGGAATCTTGGGTATGAGAGATTAGCGTCACGCGTACTTGCATTTCGTGACCTTTCGTCGTAGCGTTTGCTCGTAACTTAAACCGAAGCGAAATGACATTTACAAAAAAAATGCATATTCACACAAAACGATAATAACAAAATCATTAACAATGCAGGTCATTTACTTTTTTTTCTTGCTCTACATATACCCAATAATTATCTAAACTAATTCGATCTCCCAAGCCTCCCGGCAATGGCCGATATTGCATCATCGTAGAGACAAGATCGCAGCAACACTGTAAACTGATGATTAGTCAATTCGGTGAGAATTGAAGGAACAAAAAAAAATTGTAAAGAAATAAAGGTTTTTAGAGCACTCAAGATCACTTAGTTTCTAAACAGGTTTCACTATCGTTTTTTACATGCGCACGTCAAGTTTGCCACGTATTCCTATTAACTCTTTGTCGTAATTTTCCAACAACCGAATCACCATGGTCCCAGCAATACCCTTTGTGTAAACAACAACAATTATTTGCGAATCGACAAAATTTTACAAGACAATCGTCACGCTTGATCGGATTTTCAAAAACAGCTGCATTACTGTGACGATATCAAGCGAAAGACAGACACTGGAATGATTCTGTTGAAAATCTTAACCTTACTTTCTTCTCGTCTTTTAGGACCCTCGAAAATATCACGAACCATGCGCAACGAATGCGTTAAGTGAAAATTCGAGTAGACACAAACAAAACGAAAGCGTAATCACTTGGGTGTTTTACGATAGAACGACTTTCGTTAAACCTCATCTTCAATGTTATAGGAGACTCCGGTTTAAACAGTTTCATGAGAAATATTGAATCCACGGTAATGATGGTTACGCTCCTCGCAAGGGACGATCCTGACAATATTGGATTTTTAACGAGATAGTCTGAGCGCAGTAACTCTAGGCGAATGATCCAATATGCTTAAATGGATTTTCTGACCCTTCGAACACGTCGAACCGTGAAATATTGCGCAACTTCTCTGTATACACGTTGACAAGCGTCACGGAGTGAATTCATTGGCTGGCAATAATAATTGCAGCGGACGCGTTTGTCTGACATTGCAGAACGAATTTATCGATAGGTAATATTGAGAGTGGGTTAATGAATACTGACGGTTCGTCACGTATAGCGTGGGTTGCGAAAATACGTTGGACTTAATACGAAATTTTCATATTTGAATAACGATTAGATAACTGGACGCAGACACGGCGACTGTTTGACTGCCAATGAGATTATGGATTTAAGGAATTTTGTTGGGGGAGCCAACAGGGTATCAGTGATAAAATATTATAAATAATTATTTTCATTTTTCATCCGCATGCGTCTCAGACGTCATAACGTAACAATAAACGTTTCATTAGAGTTGGACATTTTTTCGAGTTTCCTATACTCGACGTGAGCGCGAGAGAGACGAACTTATATCCGTATACGTGCGTAAGAGAGAGACGCACATACCAAAGACCCAAAACACGGGTAAATGACTTCATTCCTTTCGATTTGGTTCCGCGACAAGCTAATAAATACTTTTGAAATAACCGCGTGAAAAAATTAAAAATAACAAACCCACTGTCAGGTCGTTTGGGTAATACCCAACTATTTAAATGTCTTTTGACACTTATGTTATTTTACTTCGCAGCAATGTCAGATCCAGTTCTAACAATTTTACAACTATCGTAGAACGTATCCTGAAGTGTTGTCGCGTCGTTAACTATTTATATAATTTATTTTACGATCCTGTCTATATATCAAATCGTAGCATAAAACTAATCAAGCCTAGTACACATACCACGGACAAGTGAATAATGATTGATCCCAATCAACGTTGTTCAAGTGATTCAACGGGATCGACATTATGCTAATATATTTATTAAGTGTCTTATAGCGAATTTATTGGCGATTTCATTACCGAGCTTTCAAGAGCTTCTAAGCGATCTTATTCAATCGCCGGAAAAGGGTGAGCTCACCCTTTTCCGGTACGAAGAAACCCCAGCACCTTTGATACCATCCGACTACCTGTTTATCCACTGTCAAGGAACCTTTATGCGCAACTGTGCGCAGTACTTTGCGCACAATGGCCGATGACGCTATCCAATTCCGGTAAAGTTACACCACAATGGAGTAACTTAAGCCCGGAGTCCTCCGGGAACGTAGACATCCTGCGTTCTCGAATTACCTCTTCTGCAGATTTTTGTGTCGCCCCCATTTAAGGATTTATGATCCTACAGGATGTTCTTATGTTCTTGAGAATTTTTAAGGCATTCCGTGAACGATAATCTTGTGGGATTTTTTGAATGGATTATTCTCATTCGGGAATCTTAAAGGGATTTTTTCAGAACGCGTGTTAGAGAAATTAACGTTTAATTATTGAGGTTAGGTTGGTAATTAGAGTGAAACTATATATCAGTAGATGCTCTTACAATGTTATCTGCTTTCAGTTATTTCAGATTAACGACGTCGTTCATCCGAATAATACGAACAGTTTGGTTTTCGAATAATTGACTGCTAATTGATATATTAGTAGTGGGTATACAGGGTTGTTCGCGACAAACGTATTACCTGAAGTTAGCCTCTCCATTTGATTTCTATGGCAGAACCACCTTCAGGCGGTGAATTTGTCGTGAACTGACTGGGTCATTAACTAGTTGTACGATATTCCTCAGTGCTGTCGTTAACTATTTGAATCATAATCTTTGAATTACATCTAATCACCTCAATGAGAACCATTACTCGATAACTTATATTTAAGTGTCTATTAATTGATCGAAAATTAATTTCCATCGGGATTGTCGTTTATCGCTGTAAAAGTGTTAAAGAAATATCAGATTTCAAAATGGTGTCCCGTTCGATGCTTCCTGAGCCATTAGCATAATATATCCGTATATCAGTAGACATTAAAATATACTGTTAAACGATCCGCTACGATTTTCCGTTATTATACCATCCGGGTTGTAATGCAAAATAAAATAAACAAAAATATGCGAATCTATGCGAGTGCGGCCGTAACATTTTTTTTTTTTAATTTACGAGCTTTCAATCGGTTTGGAATGATAATATTAAAACAAAAATTACTTCTATTCCATGAAATCGATAATGAACTTATGTATCTATAATGGATTCAAAAATCGTTAGTTTTATTCAAAGTGACAGAATTAGTGTCAACTTTCGAGATTTTATCGTTGTAAAAAAAAAGGTCAATTAGTGAAATTTCTCATTGATATCGGTACAATGCGTACGTGCATATACGTAGGTACGTTATCAAACAGGTCATTTGTCCAAAAATGGGTTGACCCTGGCCCAAGTGTCGGCACTGTACGATCGCGGCCATCGAATGCAAATTTTATATTTCACTCGAGACGTCCCTGCTCGTACGCAAAATTACGCAATGTCAATAGTAGAATCCGAATCGCGACCTGAATACACAAACGAGTCGGATATACGCACTGTGTGTGTGTATATAAATATAAAACTTACTCAATACACTTACAGTGATACGAATATTAAAAAAAAAAGTTTGGTCGTAATATATAATTCTGGGTCAATATGCAAATTTTTCATCGTGAACCAAAAAAGCGGTTTTGATGAGTCGCCATACTTTTTTACTGGTATCTGAAAATTTTCAAGGTCCTATACTGATAATAGTACGTTTTTTTTAATCAACCAATACATTATTCATCAACTTGTGGAATACATTTGCGATATTTTAAACAGACGTGACGAACACACGATGGAACGTATGAATCATATAACGAGATGGTACCTACTAAATGGAATCCATTGTTAATTCATATTTTTAAAGATGCTTTTGTTTAAGAAATGTCATTGAAACATTTTTCAATGACGTTATAGTATTACGTGGGGATAACGTATATCTTCGAAGGTACAGTACAAAGCTTGCTTGAGTATGCAAGATCATTTTTTGAAAATCGATTATACTATTAATTTATACATATTTATAATCGAAAGATCATTATTGCCATCAATGACAATTTGGAATTCTATCAAACCCAATGATCTTGTGCTACGGTCGATTGCGCAATGTATTCGAGGACGTGCGAGATTGCATTTCTAAAATGATCACCGTATTATTATTGTTATGACACAAAGTCAGTTGTTTTACAATTTTTTTTTGTCATGAATAAATTAAGCATACTTTACTCTCCGTCAAACAGTCCCGCCTTTGCTAATTCTTTTCGTAACGAAATCGCTATAGTTTATGGCGGCAATTCATTCGGATTATCATTATATAATAAATATAATCAGACGACAGAGATCTTCTCAATAGTAATTTCTTAAAGATTTAATATATTCGACATCGTGACGCGTGTCTAGCATCGCTTGTTAAGCTTCAAATTGATCCTTTTAGATGATCACGGTCCATTCAGCTAGGCTAAAGTTAATTGAATTCGGTCGTAGTACATAACTTCCGGTTTTATACTAGGAATACACTGTTCGCGTTTCAAGCAGTTTGGAAGAGCGTCAGAAAGTAGGAACTGGTTGTAACTACATGGGGGCACCATGTTGTTTGATAGTAACGGCAAGTGAGTACAAGGTAAAACTAAAAGAGTAAACCTGCAGCATAGTAGAGTCTTGGACGGTGACAGTCCTGTGCTGACTGCCGTGTTGAGTGGAGGTGTTGCTGGAACGATAGTTGGTTGTTGTGTACAACGTTGTGCGATCAGAAACCGATCCTGATCTTGGACAGGGTAATTATGAATAATTATTGTTGTTGTTGAGAGAAACATTGTTCAATCGGCTGTTAATGAATTTTAATTAAAAATTAGTGCGATTTAGTGGAAATTGTGATTAGTTGAGTTTTTCGAAATCGTGTTCTTGCAATTTTGTCTTTGATCGGTTTACAATGATTCGTGTACGGAATTTCATTAAGAATTTTATTGACTTAACGATGTCTGTGTAAGGTAATTCCTTTTATTGTTAATTTGGTTATTTTGTGTTTTTCTCGAGTTGGTTGCGGTTTTCTCTTTTTCTTAATTATTGACTATATTTTGTATTTGTATTAACCTCCCACTGCGTTTATTATAGTGTTTACTCGTATTGATTAACGGAAAAAGTGAAAACAGACACCGATTAGGTGCATTGGCAGATTTGCTTTCGTTACTTTCTACACTATTTTTATCATCCAATAATTGCAGTCGGATACAGTAAGTCCGCCTTCCGCGTACGTGACCGCAATGAATTGAAGGAATTGTGCAAATTTATCCAATACGAATTTCGAGTAATTCCTACAGTGCGAAAAAGTCGAATAAGGAAATTGCTCCTTGGAATGATTTGACTGTCTTATCATGCGTTAATAAAATTATGGATTCTAATGTAACTCCAAGAACACCGGTACCGCTATCCCGCTTCCAGGATAAAATCTTTCTATCTACACCCATTCTCGAAATACATAGACAAAACCACAAGCGTCAATTTTTCTTCATATGAATTTCGCATTCGTCACAAGGAAAAACGTACGCTTCCATTGTGCAATTCCACCGATTCGCAATAGTCCTTGACGCCATTTTCCGCTATATACTCTCGTGTACTTCTGCGGCAACTGGTATACCGCAGGCATTTATTGTCAAGAAACCAGCGGAATGACTCCCGGTCTTAATTATACAGTCATCTTATAAAAGAGGACAAAAGTAACACTTCAACTTCTTAGAATTTAATTATCCTGTCGTACTTCGTCTCCAATACCAAGAATCATTAACGACAATCCTTTTTTTTCCAATTTTATCCTCGTTTCATTTTTCTTTTCTATCATCGGTACGACGAAACGTCGATTACTTAAAATACTAGATACAAATACTTGACTGTTATCTGTTTGCTATAATTTTGTGATGTTTCACAGTTGTTCGCATGATATGACACAGTCCCGTGAGGTACTGGCAATGATGGACGCTCACACAACAACATTCGGTCGCAAGAGGGGTTGCACGATATCAAGATGCGGAGGATTCCTTCTGGGTGCACTCTTCGTACTGTGTCTTGTCGCAACTGGACTTTTGGTTTATCATTTTGCACCATGCTTGGAGGGTCGTCACGTCGTCATCGATGGTAGCACTGATTTCCGGGACAATCCCATGATGGAAACTGCCAGATCATTTTCAGCCTCCACAGCGAACAAGAAGAAGATCGACGTCAGATTACCGAGATCGATTGTTCCACATTCGTACGAGTTGAAGCTTGTCCCTTTCATTTGGGAAGGCAACTTTACTTTCCATGGAGAAGTACGTTGAATTCTATTCCTTCTTTTCTTTCTTATTCTTTCCCCTTATTAATGCTGTCGCCAACTTTCTATCGAGAATCGATGATTTATCGAATTCAAGCAGCAACAATATTTCACGACCACTTTGAGCTCTTGCTACGATCGGTGAAAGTACTTGAAGTTGTTTCGGAGGCGTTTCGAATTAGAAAGTAGCTGGTTTTTATTTTCATTAAGTCGTTACGTTCTTAGGACTTTGATGTTAATGAAGAATTTTTTTTAAATGTATGTAAAGAATATCACCAGCTATTTGTCATTCATTAACATAAAATTATATTGTAAATATTAGATCGTATACATAATTAATAGTTGGATGAATTGTTTTTTAATGCATTTATCGCATAATTTTATTTGATTGTACATAAGCTTGATTAATTCAAAAATTATATTTCATAGGTGAGAATTTTGGTGAACGTTACGCAAGACACGGATAATGTCACTCTGCACGCAGTTGACATGAAGATAGACGAAATGCATACGAGCATAAGGGAGTACTCTTTAACGGCTGGTGCTTTTTCTAACAGAACGCTAAAAATTGACAGCCAAAAAAATGACACTGCCAGACAATTCCACGTTATAAAAACAACAGATACGTTGAAAAAGGGCAAGCAATATACAGTGTATTTAAAATTCACTGGTTACCTGAACGACTACCTTCAAGGTTTCTACAGAAGTTCGTACAGCGTTGGAAATCAGACCAGGTAATAAACTCCATAAAAATATCGAATCGATCAAAGGCAATCATTACCTTCTCATCGATCTCGAGGAAGAGCTTTTCACTGTGCAGCCCTAAAAAGAAAGTTTCAACTGTCAAAGTGGAATTTATGTCATCCACTCCACTTGACTCTGTTACTGTTTACTCACGGTTTAACGTATCTGCATTATAGATGGATCGCAACGACGCAATTTCAGCCAACAGATGCGCGTCGTGCTTTTCCATGCTTTGACGAACCAGCCCTCAAGGCTAGTTTCCAGATCAGCATTGCTCGTCCGAAGAACATGACGTCAATTTCGAATATGCCCAGGAAAGGGGAACCTCAGCCAGCGTCAGTAGAATTGATAGTGATAAAATGATTATACTAAACAAAATATATATTATCAATGATAATCTTTTTTATTTAGGTCTGGTATACCAAATTATCTGTGGGACCATTATGAACGCTCGGTACCAATGTCTACTTATTTGGTAGCGTTCATTGTGTCTGATTTTGAAGTTCTCAAATCTCCGTCTGGCAATTTTGGCGTGTGGGCTCGTAGCGAGGCCATTAATCAATCTTTGTACAGTTTGGATATTGGACCCAAGGTTCTACGTTATTTCGAAGATTACTTCAAGATTAAGTTTCCTTTACCCAAAATGGATATGGTTGCTCTTCCTGATTTTTCGGCCGGTGCCATGGAGAATTGGGGTCTGATCACTTACAGGTAAAATACAACAGTTCTGGAAACGTTGATAAACGTATGAGACATGACAATTGAGATGGGTGTGTTGTTTTCAATTTTAGAGAAACTGCCATGTTGTATCAAGAAGGTGTATCGACCAGTAGTAGTCAACAACGCGTAGCTACTGTTGTATCCCATGAACTTGCTCATCAGTGGTTTGGAAATTTGGTGACACCCAGTTGGTGGACTGATTTGTGGTTGAATGAAGGTTTTGCCAGTTATGTGGAATACATTGGAATGAATGCGGTAATTTCTCTATATATAACTAAGAAATACTTTTTGCGCAATATTATGCAAATCTGTTTTTAACTTGTAACGTGACGTAACTTTAAGGTGGAACCAGCATGGAAGGTCTTGGAACAATTTGTCGTTCATGAATTGCAAAATGTCTTCAGTTTGGATGCCTTGGAGTCATCGCATCCAATATCCATTGAGGTTGGACATCCAGATGAAATTAGCGAAATTTTTGATAGGATTTCATACGGGAAAGGTGCTTCCATTATTCGTATGATGGACCATTTCCTCACTACGGAAGTGTTTAAACGCGGCCTAACCAATTACTTAAACAGCAAGTGAGTACAAGCGTAAGGAAATTTTCAGAATATTTTTGAAAACATTTTTCATTTATTCAACAGAGCCTATCAAAGCGCCGAACAGAATGATTTGTGGGAAGCTCTCACGAAACAAGCGCACAGAGACGGTGTTCTTAGTTCTGACAAAACTGTGAAAGAGATTATGGATACTTGGACTTTGCAAACTGGATTCCCAGTTGTTACTGTTATTCGAGATTACAACAGGGGTAGTGCCCTATTGACCCAGGTACACGAATTTTACAAATATTTTTGAGTATCGAGAATTTGTAATTATTGAACAAATTATAATATCATCATACAAAATGTTGTTTAGGAGCGATTCATGCTTCGAAATGGTACAACAGTCGTGTCGTACCAAGAAGAACCAAAATGGTGGATTCCGATAACTTACACAACTGAAAATCATAGGAACTTCGGAATCACACAGCCATCTCATTGGATGGAAGCTGAAACGTCTCTGACACTTCCTGATCTTGGTGCAAACTCTTCACAGTGGGTGATCTTCAATGTCCAGGAAACCGGTAAGTAAACAATGATATTATTGTTCCATGTTGATTAATATATTTCATCATCAACTTTGTACCTCTGCAGGTTACTACCGAGTAAACTACGATAGAACAAACTGGCAGCTCATCATTAAACAATTGAACAAAGCAAAGTTCCGTGATATAGGAACAATCAACAGAGCCCAATTGATAGATGACGCTCTTAATTTAGCCAGAGCTGGAAGATTGGATTATACAACTGCATTAGACGTAACGTCTTATCTTGCTCATGAAACTGAATATCTTCCATGGAAAGCGGCACTGACAGCCATGAGCTATTTGGATAATATGCTGATCAAATTCCCGGGTTATGATAAGTTTAGGGTAAATATCGAAAAGGGCTGTAATAATATCTTGTTAATCCTAAACAAAAAAAATTTATTAACACTCTTCTCCCACAGATTCACGCCCTTAAATTATTAGACAATGTATATAATCAAACAGGATTTAAAGATACACCAGGAGATCAACAATTGACTGTCTTCACTCGTATAGACGTGCTAAGTTGGGCCTGTGGTTTTGGCCATGAAGATTGTGTTCGCAATGCAGTTACGCAATTCCACAATTGGCGCAATACGCCCAATCCCGACAAGAACAATCCGTAAGTATTCAATGATTATACGAGAACGAAATTTTATCGTAACATTTATTATCACTCTTGATAAATATTATAGAGTTTCACCTAATTTGAAGAGCGTCGTTTACTGTACGGCTATACGTGTCGGTGGCGAAGCGGAATGGGACTTTGCTTGGCAACGTTACTTAAAAACCAACGTAGGCTCTGAAAAAGATCTCTTACTTAACGCTCTTGGATGCACGAGAGAAACTTGGATATTAAGTAGATACTTAGATTGGGCGATTACGGATAATTCTGGAATCAGAAAACAAGACGCGGCGCGCGTATTTGGTTCGGTCGCGAACAACGTTATTGGTCAACCGTTGGCCTTCAACTTCTTGCGCAACAAATGGGCACGTCTTAAGGAATAGTAAGTTCATCGAGCTGCAAGATTACACGACACTACGGTTCTTGTACTTGGTAAAAACAATTGTTTTTTTGTAGCTTTGGTACGTCACTGTTGACAATCAACAACATCGTCAAGTCATCCACAAAGAGGATGAATACCAAGTTCGAGCTGAAAGACGTAAGTACCGTTCATAGTTCAATTGTTTGTTCAAATTTGTTTACAGCGATTTTTTTCATCTGCAATTGGTTCATTACAGTTGATGGAATTCGTTACGGAACACAGAGAAGAATTGGGAACTGCAACAAGAACAGTTCAACAGGCTGTGGAACAAGCTGAAGCCAATATACGGTGGCTAGCACGTAATCAGGCAACAATTCGCGATTGGCTGAACAGAAACACAGCATAATTTTTGACGCACAAATCGTAATCACGAAATTTATAGGTTGGGAGCAAAAGTTGTTTTCTCCGCAGGGTCTAGCTAACTCACTGACTGTCGTATCCAACTGTCGTGCTCCGTCGAGGAGTCACAACTTTCAATTAATCTTATCGCGAACAATTGCCAAATGTCTACGGAGTTCATAAGACACATAAGTCTCTTGTAAGTATTTGTAAATATATATGCACATATGTATGTGTATCTTAATGCATACATATGCGCGATATTAATATATATATACACACAAACATATATATATATATGAATATTTAAGATCTAATTTATGCTATTATCTAAGAATTATTAAGAAATCCGGCGACATTTTGTCGCTTAGAATTTTTATTGACAATTTTATAATTTTCATCTCGGGTCGCGGATCCAATTGTCTTTCATATATAGAGAAATATATAAAATTATGGCCACTCTAAGTGAAACGTCTTCTACCTGTCCGATGCACTCAACGCTTATTTAATTCATTTTTGGAATAAACAATACTCGGATTTACAACTGGTTCAACTTCAATGGCCAACTGGATTGTATTAACGTGATTATACAATGAACGATAAATCGCACAGTTTTTAATTAGAAATTATTTTGAATGACTGTTTGATTATCGCGCTGGATGTCATATGTACTTATTTTTTTTGTTTTCGTCGTTCTGACACTTCAAGACGACTACTGTGGGTATTTCTCAATTGTCATATTCTTATCATAAGTTATCGAAAACTTTCATATGCCATGACTGGTATTGATAATACTTTTTTTTGTGTTTTTATTACTTTACGCTCCATGATTTCGTTATACATAATTTTGACGTTGTATTATTCATACGATGTTACAATTGATACTGCGATAATAAAGTCGTATTAATTTGTACGATGCTCTTGTCTTTCTGTTCCCACAAACAATCATTAATGACGTCACAACCCATAATCATTGGACCTATTGAGCAATTTCGTAACAGATGCGGATACTCGATTGAGCTTTATTAAAAGCAGGTTAGTATTATTAGTATACTTTATTTACACATGTACACTAGATAAGAAATTTGATATCAAATATCATGATATCTGTAATTAATTGTCATCTACTTTTTGTCTGGATTGTCGCTTTCTTTTACAGTAAATTATTATGCAAATCAATGTTACCAATATTACTAGTATCAATACAGCTAGTAATGATATTAATGTGATTTTCATAGTGCGACTAAGCCCACCTTCGGGTGGTTTTGGTTTTTCATCGTCACTATTAGTTCGTGATTCCAACCAAGATAAAATACTTGGCGAATTCTTTTCAAACCATTCATAATTCCTTTCAGCTGTCCTAACTGCTGAATTTAAGGTTGAGACGATTTCCGTAATGTTATTTTCATTGGCGGCGATGAAGGCTTTCAACTGTATTCAAGAAAATTTTGCATAAACAATCTTCGTGTTGAATAAAATTTTTAAATGTAAAATATACATTAAAAGAAAATGATACGTACCGTTTCTATTTGTTCTTGAGTAGAAATATATGCAGCTACTCTGGAGAACAAGCTGCCAACACTATTCCACGTTTTGTAACTGTAACAAAAATTGTTAGTAGCAATTATTTATAGCGATCAATAGTAATTTTGATAATTGACGAGATACTTACTAATTGTATACGTCTGTATAATGCTCGTAAAGGAAATCAAGTGTTGCTTCTAAACCAACTTGACCAGCTGTGTAAACTGAAGAAAAGGCAGTTTGAATATCTTGTTTTCGAATAGTATTATCCGATGCAATGGCGATGCTCAAGTAGCTGAAACGTAATAAAACGTAAAAATATATAAATAGCAATTACAGTAAATTACATAACGGACGTTCCTTATTTTTAATTTACCTCTCAAGTGTCGTCGTATTTTGCGTACAACCAAGTGCATTCAAAATTACTACTTTTTCGGATCCAAAATTCGATTTCAAATATTGATTCCATAGGAATAACCAATCTTCGTAAGAACCATATTTTAATGCTGTACAGTACACTGTTGGTCTAGCATTGGGACTTATCCTGTAATGAAATAAATATCAGAAATTTGATCAATACAAAAACTAATATACATTAATGATGCATCGAACATAATTTCTATATATACCATTTTGAATCATCAGCACGCCAAGCTGCAAATAATTCTTGTGAACTTTTTATACATTCACGATGACCATATTGACATGCCCATTTAAGAATGTTTTGTCTATTCAATTCGTTTAATTGGTCTTCATCATCAGAATCCTCGAAGCCAAGATCTCGATAAGTTTTACCAACAATTTCAAGAATGTATTCACCGAAGAGATCATTGATCGACTGTCCCTCAAAACGATACGTCCAATAAGCAATATTATTAAAGAGTGCTTTCCAAGGAAGATGATTGGATTCCTTTTTCAGATATTGAGTTGCGTTCAGCGCAAAACCGTACTCAACGTATCCTGCTCTAGCCAAGCTCAAAAGATCATCAATGATCTGCGCACGATTGACTTCATGAATTTTTGTATACTTTTTACTCTTAAGTATACCGATCAAACGTGCCCAATTGGTTTGGTCATAGTTCACTCGGTAATATCCAACTTCCTGAATGTTGAGAATGAACCATTCGTCCCTGATTCCTAGATCGATGCTAGTTGTTTTTGTACTGAACCAAACTCTTGTTGTTGTTGCTTCGAAATTCGCACTGGAAGCTGTTGTATATGTGATTGGGATCCAGAACGTGTAGTCATACAACGAAGAGAGATTTTTGTTCAGCAGGAAGCGTTCCTGTTTCATAAAATGAACAATTATTGTTCACTGCTCAGTTACTCGATGTTCATGAAATGATTATGTCGAATTTTTTTTGTAATGTACCTGTGACAGCGTCAGTACTCCTTTGCTCAAGGTGGCATGAACTAGTGGCACACCTGATTGACTTGTCCAAGAATTCATAATCGTAGATACAGTAACATTCGAGCCACCTAATACTCCATATTTATCAACTTGAGTTTGCATGGCGTCCCATAAGTGTTCAGGTAGTACAGTACTGTACTGATGTTCCTCTAGGTAATTATGCAATGCGCTAGTAAAGACGGTTGAACCAAAACCATAGTGCATCATGCGAATCACACTGGCAGCTGAAACCAAATTTTTTGATTAGGAATAATATTTTTGTGTTCTAATACATTTTTTTTGAAAAATCACCTTTTCCATAAGCTATTGTATCGAATCCGCTAGAAATTTCTGTAGGAGATGATACGTCATTATTCATAGCGTGTATCGATGGAGATGCATCTGTCTGCATTGCTACTTGCAGTTGGTAAACAACAATTTGTTGAAGTAAATTCCATTTCGGTTGAATCTATGATAACAGGAACAAAAAATGTGATTTATTTTTTTATTTTTATTTTATCTTTAAAAATGATTTCACTTACAGAGTCACTGACTACCCATTGGAAATACTGTGCGAATCCTTCATTGAGCCAAGTGTAATCCCACCAGTCGCAAGTTACCAAATTACCGAACCACATGTGTACAAGTTCATGAGCAATTATAGTGGTCAAGTATCTTTTGAATGTAGCTGACGTCACGTTATCACTGGCCAGAAGACCGTATTCCCTTGAAAAAAAAATTTACTTTAATATAACAAACAATTCTTAAAACTGTTCAAATAATTCTATTTATCAAAGACCGATCTATCATAGTGCTTTCATAATGAATGAATAAGTTTCTTAATTTTCCATGAAATTCAATAATACTTGAAGAGTTCAAACAAAGAACTTTTAACTTTTACATCAATACTATTGTGCAAAACAATCACCTATATGTGACGAGACCCCAATTCTCCATAGCGCCGGAAGAAAAGTCAGGTATAG
Source organism: Pachycephus smyrnensis (assembly GCA_030142225.1). NCBI lineage: Eukaryota > Metazoa > Arthropoda > Insecta > Hymenoptera > Cephidae > Pachycephus > Pachycephus smyrnensis. The sequence continues at coordinate 283,107 of JARQST010000741.1, forward strand.
CAGCCATATCCATTTTTGATAATGGATACGCAACACCAGTATAATCTTCTAAAAATCTCAAAACTTCTTGACCAACTGATAACGAATAATCAGCATATTCAATGGCGTTAGGTCTTGCCCATATGCTGAAATTCTCTTGGGTATGTTTCAGCGATGCAAAATCGGATACAAGGAAGGCAACCAGATAGGATGACATAGTTGGAGTTTCATTAAAAGTATCCCATTCACGATTTTCAGTATCTGAGGTAACAGACTGGCTCCGTACCATATTACTAACAGTCTGATGATAATCTAATCTGTTTATATGAACATTAAATTTGGCCTTGAAGGATGGCTCATCGAAGCATGGGAAAGCTTTTCTGGCATGAGTTGGTTGGAATTGTGTGACGGCGATCCAGCTGAAATCCAATTGTTACAATTACGCGCAATCGTTTAGATTAAAATTAATATTACGCTATCAATAAAAAAACAAAATTCTTACTGAGTTTCACCGGCTTCATCTGTATAAGAGCTACGATAAAATCCTGTCATATCGTCATTCAAAATACCACTGTACGAGATGTACACGTACAATGTTGTATTAGCAACAACAGTGCTGTCCAAATAAATGCTGAAGCGATGAGTTACTGAGTTGAGGTTGTAACTAGATACGTTAAATGTGCTAATAGAATTTTCATAAACAATAATGTTGTTTATCGTGAGCTCATTTGCTTGAAGAATTATTGTTGATGTGTTTTCAGCAACAGTCATAGTTATCGTGACTTCGCCGTCGAAGACGAAGTTGTCTTCTTCGAGATAAGGTGTCAGATATATGTCATAACTTGATGGATAAATTGTTGTTGGCAATCTATAGCTTTCGCTTGGGTAGGTTGTATCGAGCCATTCATAAATTGGTGGTGAATACGCAGTGTACCAATTTAGCTCGTAATGAGCTCTGGCTAAGTAGGATCGTAATGACCTTACGATTGGTCTTAAATTAGAGCCGTGGTTGTCGATGAAAGTTGCATACTGTAATTGCGTATAAAAACATTTTATGAAAAATAGTTATACGGTTATTGCAGAGGCTATTCGAAATAACAAGTACCTTCTCAACCAGTTCTTTTGTAGAGAAACGCAGAGAAAGACCACTCAGATACGATCTGACCTTATTGAAGTCTCCGTAGCTGGAAGATATTATTTTTTATATTTTTTATCTGCTATCATAGACACTTAATGGAAAGTTCATCTCGGACAATTCGTTTACTTACTAATCGTACATGTCGTTGTAGTGCATTTCTATGAAGTCCAAGGTATAATTAGCACCTACTATACCCGTAGAATAAACTGAACTGAACACAGTCGAACTGTCTTGGAATCGAATGCCGGAATTTTCGGTAATGGCGGACTTCAAGTAACTAAAATAAGATATAAACATATTAATGAATTTGTCCGTTTGATTACTGTGATAGTAATTATCGTTGTAATTACTCGTGGAGTATCGTAGTGTTTTGGCTGCAACCCAAGCCGTTCAAAATGGTGATTTTTTCAGTAGCAACATTAGAATCGAGATAATTCTGCCATAGGAATTGCCAATCTTCCGATGATCCATATTTAATAGCGGTACAATAGACTACAGTTTTTTGATTGGCTGGAATTCTAAAAAGAATAACATCAGTTTAATCCAACAGTCAATTAATCAATTGGTCCTTTTCCATAAAGTATATTAAACAATAAATTTTCATACGTTGCCGAAGAATTTGCACGCCACGCGGCAAACAATTGCAAAGAAGTAGAAATGCATTTCTCGTGCCCAAAATCACAGGCCCAAGTAAGTATGTATGGTCTGAGCAATTTATCATAATAATCTTCGTTATCAATATCATGAAAACCAAGTCTATCGTAGTTGGGTTGTATGATTGTCAAGATATGTTTCTAAAAACAAAAAGAAAAAAAATAGATTAAAACGGTCCACTCGATGCTATAACGAAATTTCAAGTGCACTTACTTGGAACAGATCCTCAAGATGTCTACCGGCTACACGTCTCTTCAAGTATACCAGAGCATTAAACGTAGATCTCCATGGCAGATAATTATTCTCTCGAGTCAAATACTGTGTTGCTGACAAAATAGTAGAATAGTGTACGTATCCTGGTCTTCCAAGATTGAGAAGATCATCCATGATCGCGGCACGATTTAGTACATGAATGGTTTCAAAATCATCACTCTTCAGCACATTAATTATACGCTGCCAAGAATCGGTATCGTAATTAACCCTGTAGTAACCTGAAATGAATAATCTGGGTAAATAATTGTATCGTGATAAATTGAAAAAAACATTGAATTAAAGTCTGTATCATTACCAGCTTCTTGAACATTAAAGATTATCCACTCATTAATACTATTTACTACCACAGAACCAGTTGCTTCGCTCAACCAATATTTTGGTGTCGTTGTATTGAAGTCAGGATTACTTTGCGTGGCCCACGTTATAGGTATCCACCATGTTCTGTTTATCGCAGAATTTACATAATTACGAAGCAAGAAACGTTCTTGAGAAAACTTAGCTACGCCATTTTCAATAACAACGGATACAACTGGAAAGCCAACTTGAGTGGTCCAACTGTCCATAATTTCTTGAACAGTTGTATTCAATTCGAAACCAGTTTCATCAACTTGCGTTTGGAACGCATAAAAAAGATCTTCAGGTGTAGCGGCATTGTATTGTCGAGCTTCAAGATAATTATGTAAGGCATTATAAAATAACGTTGAGCCAAACGTTTTTTCCGCCATGCGAATGATGCTGGCTCCTTTGGCGTATGAAATAGTATCGAAAATTCCTCTAATTGCGGTTGGAGTGTACACGTCATAAGTCATTGGATGACTGGAAGTGAGACCATCAGAACCATATGAGACTTCCAGTTGTTCCACTACAAACTGATATTCTAAACCCCAATTTGTTTCGACCTAACCAATAGTAATTGACGAAAAATAGTTAGGTTTGATTTCGTATATGATCGTTATGTTAATTTAATGATTATTACCTGAGCCGTAGCGTGATATTGGAAGTAACGTGCAAATCCTTCATTCAGCCAGAGATACTTCCACCAAAGTGGACTGACCAAATTACCGAACCATTGATGAGAAATTTCGTGGGAAATTACATTAGCAATTACTTGCTTATCAGTAACTGAGGCGTGACTTTCATCATAAAGCATTCTTGTTTCTTTATAAGTTAAAATACCCCAGTTCTCCATTGCACCAGAAGCAAAGTCTGGTAGAGCTGCCATATCCAATTTTGGTAATTGATATGCATGGTCCAATTTATTTTCAAAGATGGTGACAAGAGGGGCCATTAAAGATAAGGCATATTTTGCTTGATACAGAGCATTGTCACGGGCCCATACTCTGTAGAATGACGTTGAATCGCTTAAAAAGTTAAAATCAGAAACTATCAATGCAACCAGATATGTGGACATTTTTGGACTATCTTCGAAAGTGTCCCAGACGCGGCCATTGCTAAAAAATGAAAAAAGAATTATTGTCTGTATGGTGGGAGATTAATGATTGACTGATTTTCTTTATCAACGTACACAGCAGTGGAACTACTCAATAATGGCATGTTGCTGACAGCTACGTAATCTTCTGGTCTGGATACACGTACTGTGAAGATTGCTTTTAATGCTGGTTCATCGAAACATGGGAACATTCTCCTAGCACCAACTGGTTCCAAATGTGTAGAAGCCAACCACCTATTGATTATCAATATGATAAATATAGTTTACTATACATATTGCTCTTATGATAGTCTTCATCCTTGATGAAGTTTACTAACCGTGTCATTCCAGCAGCATTGGTGTACGAGCTTCTGTAAAATCCTCGCATTTCGGTATTTAATATTCCTTGATACGTGATGGTGATAGTTATATTGGTACCAACTGTTAACGTTGACTGAAGCGTTATAATTAAGAAATGATAGGTTGTTGAATTCGAAATACTTTCAATGCCAAGTGTGGTTGAACCAAGCGTAACGGTAACATCATGGTAAGTGATTTGATCTATATGAAGTACAATTGTGTTTGTTGATGTAGCAACAACTGCTTCAATTTGAACAGTGCCATCAAAAGTGAAGTTTCCATCTTCGATGTAGGGTATAACAGAAATATTGTATCTGCTTGGTTGAATGGCAGTCGGCAATCTGTAGTCGGTGGTAGAACTTGTGTCTTCGCTGTCAGTGCCATTACTTGCAGATGATGGAGTAGTAACTTCATTATCGAAGTCGTCGGTTGATTCACTGTTATCAGAACTTGTGGTGGTTGTAGCATTGGTTACTGGTATTTCAGTATTAATATCGGGTGTCGTCGTTGTTGTGATAGTAGCATTGGTTACGGGTATTCCAGTATTATTATCGGGTGTCGTCGTTGTTGTGGTAGTAGCATTGGTTACGGGTATTCCAGTATTATTATCGGGTGTCGTCGTTGTTGTGGTAGTAGCATTGGTTACTGGTATTTCAGTATTAATATCGGGTGTCGTCGTTGTTGTGATAGTAGCATTGGTTACTGGTATTTCAGTATTAATATCGGGTGTCGTCGTTGTTGTGGTAGTAGCATTGGTTACGGGTATTCCAGTATTATTATCGGGTGTCGTCGTTGTTGTGGTAGTAGCATTGGTTACTGGTATTTCAGTATTAATATCGGGTGTCGTTGTTGTTGTTATGGATGTTGCAGCGGTTACGGTGGTTTCAATACTGTCATCAGAACTTGTTACAGTAACACCAGGAGTTGTCGATTGGGTGTCGCCAATTATAGAACCATATTTGTTCAGAATCCAAGTTATAATGGTATGTAAGTTATTCTCTGACCATTGTCGTTCGTACTTTGCCAAAGCCAACGAAGACTCCAAGGTTAATGCAATACTGGATAAGTTAGTTTGGTGAATTTCTATGAAAAGTTCGAATTTATTCACAAGTTCTTCAGTAGAAAGATATTGAGCAGCTCCTGAGAGAATAGTGCCGATTTGAGTGTAACCGCCATAGCTGAAAGCAAAAAATTCGTTATGATTTTGCGAGTTTTTGTGCACTTAGGAAATAATTTATGATACTTACTATTCATACATTTGTATATAATACTGTGCAACAAATTCAAGTACGTATTCCGCTCCAACAAGACTACCACTGTAAACTGACCTAAAAACAGTGGTACTGTCTTGTTTTCGAATTCCGCTTTCGTTAAAACCCGAAATGGCGTACAACAAGTACCTGTACAACAAAATATATTGGTGGCATAATTCTATATTAAGTTTTTATTCTTCGGTTATTTTTTATTTCAGCTTTTTCATGAAGAATTAACATTGGAGCACTCACGTTTCCAACAGTGTCACGTTCTGACTGCAACCGAGCGCTGTCAAAATGACAGTTTGTTCAGCGGCGACATTTGCATTCAAATATTGTTGCCACAGGAATTGCCAGTCATCCGATGAGCCATATTTTATCGCCGTATTGTAAACCACGGTTCTTTGATTTTTTGAAACTCTAAAAATCGGTTGAAAACGATATTGTTATAAAGCAATAAAAAATGTGCAATTAAAACAAAAATAATCGTATCAGTTAATTACGGTCTGGAACTGTTGGCTTTCCAATTTGCAAAGTACTGGAGAGATGTGTTAATGCAATTTTTATGCCCAAATCGACAAGCCCATGCAAGAATTTCGCGTCTTAAGAGAAGGGTAAGCCATGAATCATTAATTCCATCATCGAAGCCAAGAGTATCGTACGTTTCTTGGATAAGGTTGAGCATATGATACTGAAGATTAATATAAAAAAATGATAATACTTTTTATAGTACGTCTGACATTGTAAACTAAAAAATCGATTCGTATCAATATCGAATATTCTCTTACAGCATATATATAATAATTCGTATGTCCAGCGAAGCGTTGATTTAGATAAGCAAGAGCCGTAAATGCTGATTTATATGGAAGATAGTTCGTTTCCTTGATTATGTATTGAAGACCATCAAGAGCAACCTCATAACCCAGATAACCAGCCCTGGCAAGATTCAATAAGTCATCAACAATCGCTGCTCTATTTAATTCATGAATAACTTCGAAATTGTCACTTGTCAACTGTGAGATAATTCTATACCAAGATGCATTGTCATAATTGACACGATAAAATCCTGGAAAATCATTAATTTATTAATTATACCCTCAGAAATGTATATAATAATTTCCAAGATATTTATCCTTACCAGATTCTTGGATGTTGAAGATAATCCATTCAGCGGTTCCGTCATTGACATTGATGGTTGTACTTTCATTGGAAAACCAGTATTGTGCAACAGTATTACTGAAATTAGCATTACTTGCATAAGTCCATGTTATTGGTATCCACCATGTAACAGCAGTGGAAGTGGATTTCAGATTTCTGAGGAAAAATCTTTCTTGTTTCAAGGTAGCAACACCGTTGTTAATATTGACTGATAAGACAGGAAATCCGGCTTGTGTTGTCCAACTGTCTAAGATTGTTTTTACTGTACTACCAAGTACTAGACCATTACTATCAACTTGGCCCTGAATTGCTTCCCATAGATCATCAGGTTCAGCTACATCGTATTGACTAAAATCAAATTAATTGTATCAACCAATTTTTTATTTCTGTGTCTATTGTTTTTAATTAAACATCAATGCAATCTTACCGAGCTTTCAAGTATTCGTGGAGCGCTGCATTGAAGATACTTGAACCCAAAAAGAGTTCCGTCATTCTAACAATACTGGCACCTTTAGCATAAGTAATGGAATCGAATATTCCAGCAATTTCTGATTGACTTGAAACAGCATACGTCATTGGATGAGATGATTCCAATCCATCAACACTGTACACAACTTGAAGTTGCTCAACAACGAATTGTTGATCAATGTTCCAACTGTTCTCAATCTTAAAGTTCATATACAAACGTTATCTGAGTTCCTTAAATGTTTATGAAATAATGCAAAATGTTTTTTTTTATTTATATCAATGTACCTTTGATGTTGCAATATACTGATAGTATCTGGCGAAAGCTTCGTTCAACCAAAGTGCATTCCACCAACTGGGGCTTACAAGATTCCCAAACCACATATGTGTACATTCGTGAGCGATAACTGCAGCAACCGCCTGTTGCGCGGATACTGAACAATGATCTTCATCGTACAACATACGAGTTTCTCTGTAAGTAATTAAACCCCAGTTTTCCATAGCACCAGCAGAAAAATCAGGAATGGCCACCATATCCATTTTATTAATCTGATATGAGTGATTAAACAGAACTTCAAAGTAATGAAGAGCCTGTGGTCCAAAGGTAACAGCATAATTAGCTTGATCAATAGCATTTGGTCTGGCCCAAGCATTGAATTCAAAAGTGTAACCGGTAGTGTTGGATAAATAAGAAAAATCAGAAATAATAAAAGCCACAAGATACGTGGACATTTCTATGCTTGTCATATACGTATCCCATATGTAAGATCCTCTGCAAATAAAATAATAATTCTCAATAAAAAAATTAATTTTACATTGAAAAAGAACAATGCTTGTTTAATGTAATTTTGAAAAATGCGATTCACTCACGAATTTGTTTGATAAGCAAGTGGCATATTGCTGATACTGGAATATTCTTCTGTTCTTTGTATGCGAATAACAAATTTGGCTTTGAAAGCGGGTTCGTCGAAACAGGGAAAAGCTTTTCTGGCATGAGTGGGTTCAAATTTCGTTGCAGCTAACCATCTGAAAGTAATGAAGTTTCGTGTAAGAACTTCTTTTCTATTATAGAATAAATATTTATCTATAATAATATAAAGAGAGTTACCTCGTTTCACCATTGGCATTTACGTAACTACTTCTGTAAAATCCAACCATATCGTCATTCAAAGTTCCTGTGTATTCAAAAGATATGGTAACAGTTGTCCCAGCTCTTAGATTTTGAGACAGTGTGAACGTAGCCTTTTCAGTTACAGAATCGTGAACTGTTGATAAAATTGGAATTACTGTTGTTCCACTAACAACAGTACGTGCAGTTATAATAAGATTCGATGAATAATGCAAAACAATTTGGTTAGTCTGTTTCACAACAGTTGCTACAATTTTAACAGTTGCGCCAAACGTAAATGTAGAGAAATTAGGCATCATCAAAATTGTATAAGCAGTTGGCTTAATATTCGTTGGTAAACGATAATCAACTGTTTCGGAAGAGTACTCTTCAGTCAACCAATTTACAATTGTCCCTTCAATCTCTTCGTACCAATTCAAGTCATACTTGGCACTTGTTAATTGGGATTGTAAGTTACTTTCTATAGATGACAAATTGGTACAGTAAGTTTCAACGAAGATCTCGTACTGAAAGATAAAATTAAACATTGAACATCTGTCGATATTGATGAATGACGATTTTTTCTCCAATCATTATATTACCTTTTCTATTAATTCCGGAGTTGATAATCTTGCCGCTACATTAGAAAGAATGCTGGATACCGTACTTAAGCCTCCATAACTGAAATTTTTGTGTTGTATAATTATACTTGAATAGTAATGATATCGAAATATAGGGATTTAACGTTAAACTTACTATACTTCCATTTCTGTATAATATTCTGCGACAAAGTCTATTATGGTTTCCAGGCCAACAATACCGCCATGTGTGTAAACTGCTGCGAACACTGTACTACTATCCATATAACGTATCTTAGAATTACTTTGAATAGCGTAATAAAGATACGTTTTAATAATTGTCGCATTCTCTGTACAACCAAGTGCGTTCAGTATAGCTATTTGTTCTGCAGCGACATTAGTGCTTAAGTACTGTTCCCAGAGAAAATTCCAATCACTTTCATCGCCATGTTTTATCGCTGTGCAGTACACAGCTGCCCGTAAATTAGGCGAGATTCTAAAAGAAAAAATAACGTTTAGGTAAAAATATTTTAGAAATAGCAATTTTAGTCCAATCATCCCTCAACTTACAGTGCCGAAGTATTAGCTTTGAACGTAGCAAAGAGTTTGATAGAATTTGATATGCATTCCTGGTGACCAAAATCACATGCGTATTGTAAAATTTGTTGTCTGTTCAAACTATCAAGAAAATCATCACTATCACGCTCATTAAAACCAAGAGTTGCGTAAACATTGTCAATAATGCTGAGGAGATGAGTCTGAAATTGTTCAATGATAAAATTTCGTAATGATGACGAATTAAAATAAACATGTTATATAATATACATATTTTTATATTTACTTGATAAAGAACCCAGACAGATTGCCCTCGGAAATGACGAGTAAGATAATCAAATCCATTGAATAAAGCTTTCCAAGAATAATAATTAGTTTCTCTTTTTAAATATTTAGTTGCCTTTAGTGCAATTGTATAATCAATGTAACCGCCTCTGGCAAGATTGAGAACGTCATCAATAATCTGTGCACGATTTAATACATGAATGATTTCGAAGTCATCACTGTTGAGAACGTTGATGAGTCGGTTCCATGATTTCTCATCGTAGTTCACACGGAAGAATCCAAGTTCTTGAATGTTGAACAGTATCCATTCATCAACCCCATCATTAACTTGAATAGTCGTACTTTCATCACCTAACCAGTGTGTAATTGTTGTATTTTCAAAATCAGGATTGCTCGCTCTGGCGAAAGTCAATGGAATCCACCATGTTACATTGGTAAGAGTCGTGTTAGATGGTTTCAATAAGAAACGTTTCTGAGAAATTTTAGCAACTCCCGTATTTTCATCAAAATCAACACTAATGACTGGATGACCACTTTGAGTAGTCCAAGTATTCATAATCGTCTCAACTCTTTGATTATCTAATGATATATTATTAGCATCGACTTGATCTTGAATAGCGTCCCAAAGATCTTGCGGTTCAACGTTACCATATTTACTATAAAAAATAAAAAATCAATAATAATCAATCATTAAAATACAGCATGAAATTAAAAAGTTAACTTACTTTGCTTCGATATACTTATTCAATGCTGTAAAAAATATTGATTGACCCAGTATATGTTCCATCATCCTAATGACTCCAGCACCCTTGTCATACGAGATAGTATCGAAATGCGCATTGATTTCTGCGCGTGTGGAAACGGAAGTTGAAAGTGCATGACTTGATGATGATCCATCGAATAACAATGCACGTTGAAGACTATTCACCACAAATTGATAAGTCAAATTCCAATCGGACTCCACCTACAATGATACAAACAATGCGAACAATTGTTTCTGATAAAAATAATGATGATTATCGTTTCGAATCATTGTATGCTTTTACCGAATCAGCAGCTAGATACTGGAACCTCCTAGCGAATCCTTCGTTCAACCATGCATAATCCCAGTAAGCTAATGTAATTAGATTGCCAAACCACATGTGAGTCAATTCATGAGCAACGACAGTGGCAACTCTGATTTTGTTTACTGATGAAGAATGATCATCATCATAAAGCATTGCAGTTTCTCTATACGTTACCAGACCCCAGTTCTCCATGGCGCCCCATGAAAAATCAGGAATGGCCGCCATATCCATTTTCCCAATTGGATAATCATGCCCAAGAGTTGTAGTGAAATAAGAGAGCAATGCAGGTCCCAAAGACAATGCATATTGTCCTTGATCTATGCCATTGGAACGGGCCCAAACACTGAAGTTTCCGTCTGCAGAAGATAAGCTCTCAAAGTCAGAAACAATAAAAGCAACGACATACGTCGACATGACGATGCTTTCTTCAAAGGCATCTGTAACGCGTCCATCCCTAAAATAAAAACACGTTTTTAGTTTCTTTCAGTTGGTTGGACACATCATCATAATAGGCTTTTGCCATCCGGTCTTTACGCGATAACTCTAATCCAATGATTTGTAATCTAGGACTTGTTCTAATTACCAAGAATCTGTTCATGGTCACGATTTATATTTTTATCCCAGACTTATTGAGCGATCGGTCATATCGACTGCTTTGTCATGATTAATAATGTTATCGACTGTGCAATAGCACTGAAAATTTAATAATCCTTGATATTTCATCAGTCATCATAATCTTACCTTACTTCGCTTGAACTCCTTAACGGCATGTTGCTCAATGCATGAAGTTCTTTAGGTCTGTTAATACTAATTCTAAATGTTGCTTTGTAATTAGGTTCGTCAAAGCAGGGAAAAGCTTGTCTTGCATGAGTTGGTTGAAATTGAGTAGCAGCGATCCAAACGGTATTCCCATCTGCGTTGGTATAATAACTTCTATAAAATCCGACCATGTCGTCATTCAACGTCCCGACGAAAGTCATTCCTACATAAATCGACGTGCCTGACGACAGAGTGTTGTTGAGGCTGATCGTCAGAATTTCAGTAACAGAATCATATTGGCTTCCAGCAACTGGTAATGAAGTACCAGCCGTGTTATTGATCTGAATTTTAGTGATGACCAAATCCTTTGTATGCAATGATATCGTATTGGTATCATTGATGACGTTAACGAGAATCAAAATATCGCCATCAAATGTAAAATTATTGAAGTACGGTGTCAGTAGGACCGTATAACTTTCAGGCGATAACGTGGTTGGCAATCTATAATCGATGACGCTGTCGTCGCTGTCATTTCTGAGTAATGCATGATAACCATCATTAAAGTTTTCCACCAGATGAGATATTGTCCTAGCAGGGCCTAGAATTACCACGAAGGCAGTCACTAGGATTTGGCTCCAGGAGAACCGCATCCTGTAAGAAGAAAGGATGATAATAGTAACAATAAAAATATTTATTATTAACAGATAATAGTAACAATAAAAATTATTAGCGCATTAGATCATTCGCTTATTGACGAAATGAGTTAATCAGGATTGGTGGGAGATTATTGCGCTGTACGCCGAATAATCGTAGGCTAATCGTTAGATCTCATCTAATCTAAAAGAAACGTCAGCGTTATTTTGGATATTCCTATGTGTCATTTACATTCGATTCGCGCACATCGAAGACGCCATTAATTACGCAACGAAGAAAAGCGGAAATATTTATATTATTAAATATAAAATATTATTGTCTAATCAGGTTTAAGTAGCTCGTGCTAATACACTCATCGTCGATCATTGTTCAAATAAGAAGAAACAATGTTGGACAATGGCACGTCTTTAGATAAGAATTTTTATACATCATAAATTTTAAGATGATACGGTAGTTATAAGATTAGATTGATAACGACGAAACATTATCGAATTTGTGATACAGATACACTTCGTGGAATTTAGGTACAGAATTATCTATCAGTTTTTTGATATATTAAAAAAATTAAAATATTTCAAATTCACAATTTACTAAGTATAACAAGTAGATCGATACAATTTCGATACATAAAATTATTGAAATTGATAACGGTATTATGTTGGTATTTAAAGTTTCTTTTAAAAATTTAAAAAATTTTTAATTGTTAGTTCATACTCAAAATTCAATAGGCACGTTATATATCGACAAACTACTGTTTACTGTATGCAACAAAAAAACGGTGTTTCATCTGTTGTTTCTTGAAGCGTACTATTGCATAGTACTAATAAAACTAGTTTTATTTTAGCAATAAGACAGCCAATAACGTAATATCTCGCGAAAGGCGCGATATATATAAATTTCACTTATAAATTTGACACTTTGGATATTGAAATACGAACTCGCACCACGTGGATCTTTCACCTGTTCACTATTCAAAAGCCCACACACTGAAATACTTAATTAGAAAACTTATCAGCAGCTTGGACATACCTGTCTGATGTGAGCTTGCCTAGTGGTCCTAGGACCACTCGGTGTCGCAACTTATTTTATAGGATTAGCTTCTATCTTATCTTTCTAATGACCAATGACAGTATTGTTTTTAAGACGTCCCAAAAAGATATGTTCTGCACAATTTCTTAGAATGTATACTCAAATCCGTACCTCATAATGACGACACAGTCTGCACTATAAATTAATTCATCGATTCGTATTGGTGACGAGAATAAGTTTTCATTATTGTTATAAGAATTTTAATGGGATAAATATAAATTTTACATCATTATAATTGCATTAATCATTTTGATACCACGTTCGTTAATACGTAAATTGCTGGTCATTTAATTGTAATTGATTCGTTTCAACGATTCTGATATAATCGCATTCGACTATCAGTAGTGTACAGAGTACGTAGTATAATACAGTTCGTAGAAAAATAATTTTCGTAAACTGTTTTATCACCAAATGTCAAACTTAAAGATTTAATTGATTATCTGTCATATAGCGCACACACGGCTTAGAGATATAATCTGGGTATCATAAGAAATCGCGGAAATCCAGTGCATTATATATTTTATTTTTTAATTTAAACAAATGAAAACCGTATTTGTTTTATATAAACAATATATATACACGCTCATTAGATAATGTATTCACGAATAAAATGTGATTCTTAGGGGGCCTTTATTATATTGAAATGCATAGCAGGATGACCCCTCCGAAATAAATGTTACTTATGGATATATTATATATATAAAACGTGTTATTACGTTTAAGGTAACATTAAACATTAATTGCAACGTCAATTTGTTTTATTGATAGTTTTATTTGTACGAGAGATGGATTAAGAGATGACTAATTTTTCGATAAATGCTCCATAGATTGTTATTTGTCTGTAGAGTCACAGTTAAATCTTCATTGAAAATATCGCATCACGAATACAAATACGATTGGTAGAGTGATACTGCCTATTGTTCCAGCGGCGCCAGAATTCTCATTTTCTGAAACATTTTCAGTCAGCCATTGCGCCACTACAGGTTCGTACATTTCAATCCACGCCAAATTTCGTCTCGCATTGGCGATGCCAGTGGATGCTGCGGTCCCCAAAATGCTTGATTGTTCCTCAGAGAAGTTGATCAACTGTAAATAAAGATAATCCAATTAATAGAAATAATTGGGTTTACAGATACTGAATCGAATCAGATGTACAAGAAAAAAAAAAGAAGAACCTTCTGAAGTAATTCATTGGTTGTAATTCGTAGACCGATTCCAGACAGCAAAGTAGCAATGGACGACGTACTGCCGTAGCTAATAAATAAAAAATAAAAATGTTATATTTATCGTTACTCGATCGTGAAACTCATATATAATTTTGTATATTACATACTATTTATAAATCGAATCTAAATTGTTGATTATGTAATCTAACGCAACTTCGACATTCTTTGGACGTCCTGTATAAACAGCTGCAAATGCCGTGGTTGAATCTTGAGCGCGTATTCCTGAACCAGTAGTGGTTGCAAGAGCCATATACCTAAGAGAAATGTTAAATTATAAAACAATATCAATTTTTACAATTCTCCAACCGTTAGTTAATACTTACTCATTAAGTATATCAGCATCTTCGGTGCATCCAAGTGCATTTAAAATTAGTCTTTGCTCGGTTGATAAATCAGTAGCTAAATATTTATTCCACATTTCGTGCCAAACGGTGCTATTCGATTGAAAAATTCCATAGCAATAAAAGATATTTTTTAGATTTGGTGTGATTCTGAAAAAAAAAATGCAAAAATCAATAACGATTAATTTTTTCATTCTATCTCTACTCTAATGATTCTTACGCCGTCTCGTCGCCGTTGAGTAACCAGGCTGAAAATTTCTCAGCTGCAGCGTTCAGACATTCGCTGTGATCCAATTTACATGCCCAACTGAGAACATTGATTCTGTGAAATACTTCCAGATGTTCGTCATCACTGAGTTCCGTTAGCGTTAAAGTTTCTTGCGATTTGGCAATAAGCTTTAGAACGTACGTCTATAAAAATCGTATAAGGATACATATGAAAATTGATCTATTTATAAGATTGAGTTAATCGATTGAGTCATTAGGTACGTCAATTAATTTTTGTTATCGTTTCTGATAAAATCTTATATAATTTATGATAGTAGCAGATTCAACGTGTATCGCGAATTATATAGAAGTTGATGGCTGATCAAACGGAAACTGATATCGATAATTCATTATTATTTTTTTTTTATTACCTTAAACAAGTTGTATGAATCAGAACTGCCCAACCATCTGTATAAATAATTTAAACCGGCAAAAGCGGAGTACCATGGTATGTAATCAGTCTCTTGTTTCAGATAAGTTGTTAAGTCCAATGCAATTGAATAATCGACATAACCTGCTCTTGCTAAATTCAATGCATCATCAAGAAGCTGAGCACGATTTACTACGTGAATATTGGTATAATTTTCACTGTTCAGATAAGTCGTTATTAATTTCCAATTGGTTTTGTCATAATTCACGCGATAGTAACCTTGAATGAAAATTATCATAAATCAATAGGAATGTTGTGATAATATATTTAAAATATAGATAATATATAAAAATATCGTACCAGTTTGTTGCTTATTTAAAATTATCCAATCGCTGGAGCTCAAGGAACTTATAGAAATACTATCAGTTGCAGGAATCCACTCAGCAGGCGCGGTATCAGTAAAATTAGTATCGGAAGCAACAACCCAATTGATAGGCACCCACCAGTAATAGGAAGTAGAATTATAGGTTGCGGCATCAGCAAGATAAAATCTTTCCTAAAGTATTAAAAACAATAGGATCTATTGATTAAACAAGAATTGACTGATAACCGAGTAGCTGTGGCTTATACTAGTATCATGGTACATATTTGCAGTGTACTGATAATTTTATGAACTCTTCCGTTGACTTACTTGCTGAAGTAGTGCAGTATTAGATTCGTAATTTCTCGTTACGGTAATTACGGGAAATCCAGGTTGCGTAACCCAAGTATCCATTATTTCCTTGATATTCAAATTTAACCTAGCTGCATCAACAGCTGATTGTATACCTTTCCAAAGAAGATCGGATGTTCCAGTACTAAATCGACTACAGATAAGAAATGAATGTAAAATAAATACAATATTCAATGAGGATATATGAATTTTTTTTCAACAATGAAACTTACTTAGCAGTTAAATAATTAGTTAAT
Organism: Pachycephus smyrnensis; assembly: GCA_030142225.1. NCBI lineage: Eukaryota > Metazoa > Arthropoda > Insecta > Hymenoptera > Cephidae > Pachycephus > Pachycephus smyrnensis. Next base: position 299,084 of record JARQST010000741.1, read on the forward strand.
CCAGCCTTAAATACCGGGGTACTAATAATGTGTTCCATCATTCGTATTACACTGCCGGCTGTAAAAGATTCATTTAAAATCCGTCCAATGGATATTTCATTTATCTAGAATTTCATTGATTACGTCACCTTTCGCATAGGAAATTAAATCGAAAATCGCTCTAATTTCCGTTGGACTTCTAACGTCTGCGTTCATTGGATGTGAAGTGCCAAGACCATCAGCAGAGAATGCCCTTCCTTGTATTTCAACAACGGGAAATTGTTGGTCGAGTCTCCATGTACTTTCAATTTCATGGGCATTGAAGTATTCGAAATACGTGGCGAAACCTTCGTTCAACCATAAATATGTCCACCATTCAGGACTGACAAGATTGCCATACCACTGATGGCCGAATTCATGAGCAATAACCGTAGCGATTCCTTGTTTATCAGATTTGGTCGAGACGCCATCCTCGTAGAGCAAATTTCTCTCTCTGATAAATATATTTTCTTATGAGTTGCTTGATGCAACAACAACATTAAGACAATGGCACTTGATGATTATGGCTCAATTATGATTTTGGTTTACCTGTACGTAACGAGTCCCCAATTCTCCATGGCACCGGATGCGAAATCGGGAATAGCAACTTGATCCATTTTTGCTAAACTATAATTATAGTATTTTATGCCTGTATAATTTTCCAATCGTGCCAGCGACTGAATACCAAAATCGAAAGAGTATTGAGCCGTGCTTATGACGTCAGATCGTGCCCAAACACCAAAGGTGTGATCGGCGTTTGTAATATTTCCAAAATCCGAAGCAATAAATGCGATTAGATATGTTGAGATTAATGGTGTTGTTTCGAAAATACTCCATGTTTTATTATCAGTACTGAAATGAAGAAACAAAAGCCATAGATTTAATAACATTATAATTGGGGTGACAGACTATCATGCAATATCAGAAATTCTTGTTGAGCTAATCGAAGACAATAAAAAACTTTATCAGGTATCATGTAGATTTGTCATGCAATAGCGATTCGTAATCATTTCATAGTTTAATCAGAATCCTAGTTGATCCAAGGATTAATGATACATATAATTTTAATGATCGTATTAGTATGTATGAAGTATAGATAGCTTTGATAGTGTCTCCAGGGATTGAGTATATATATAATAAATTAATTTTTATTCTGGATCACCTGACAATCTTAAGATTAATCAAATGATATGAAACAATGACAGAGTTTTCTTTTCCATTTTCTTCGAGGTAAACTATAATATGTAATTATATATATATTCCCTTACCTGTCTTTTATTTCGTTATATATATTAGTATTGGCCAAAGAATGTTGAGACTCTTCTCTCTTCAACCATATGTCAACAGTTGCTTTCAAAGCAGGTTCATCATAACATGGAAAAGCATAACGTGCATGGGTCGGTTCAAACTTGCTAGTCGCTATCCACCTGTAACCATAAAGTATACCATGCTGATATTGTTCTCTAATTATTGTAACCTCAATCCATGATAACACTTACACAGTCTCATTATTTGAGTTGGTATAAGAACTTTTATAGAATCCAATCATGTCGTCCCTCAGATTACCAGTGTAGTAGAGGATCAATGTATAATTACCAATAGGCAATGTTTCGTTGGCAGTGAGTATGAGAAAATCGGTGGTAGTATCATAACTATGCGTTACTCTGTATCTGGTAACGCTGTTACCATAAGGTGCCAAAAATGTTCTACTCTCATCAATAGTTTGTTCCTTTGAGTGAAGAGTGATGTTAGTGGAAGCTTCAACAAGTTGAAGAGTGATTGTGACTTCGCCGGTGAAGGTGAAGTTACCCTCAGTCAGGTGAGGATTCAACTTGATGACGTAGTGAATTGGTTTGGAATTGTTTGGAAGTCTGTAGTCAACATTGGCCCTTGATGCAACAACAACATCTTCATCGAAGAATACAGGCGAAGATCGGGAAGAGCTGATAACTGGAAGAATAATAATTTATTTACGTACCAATTGTACCTGACTGAGTATTAAAAAATAAAATCTATTGCTTTCGTATTTTTCTTGCTGTTGTTTCTGTTATATATTGTTGCTTACTTGCTAGCACAAGAACAAAGAGAAGCTTCAAACCGTCCATGTTGTCGGACGGTCTCGTATCTTCTTCTTCAAGAAATGCCAGGTGATATCAGTCGAGTTATATTCAACAGTCAAGTCTATCCCACTCTTAGATTGTTTGATATTTAATCTAATCATCCTATTTATCGATAATCATTTTTGGTATTGTGAATTTTATTTTGTTTATCGAAACTTAGTCGAACTTATGGCTTTGCACTCTTTTTTTACTATCGTTCTAGTTATGCTTACTGGTGATCTTTGGAATTGAAGTATAGGTATATGTTTGCGATATTGGATCAGCATCGAAGGAAACATTTATTTTATTTGCGTTACACTGTTATATTGGTCTTGACAAACTTATTTTATTGGTGGAATCGACGTTTCTGTACCAATTTAACTGATGCTTGTCAAATCATGCAAACTTATGGGAAAATTCGAAAAAGTCAGAGTTTCATAACTTCACTATAAAATAATACATAATCTCTTTGAAGGACACCAATATTGATTAGTACGTAAGTACTGTTCTATCTAAAAATCTTTGAAATCTTTATATGACATATATGAATGTCATGAATTTCAAGGAACAGTCATATAAATGTCAAATGCCTTTATCATTGAGCAACAGTCTGGATGATTTACATGTTACACCACTTAAGATAAATCTTGAAGTAGTTGGAATCTTTCAAAATTGAATGACTATGCAAATACATCTACGAAGCGATAATCAGAAAAAAAAGGCCAATCCTTAAGAAAAAAATTACTTTCAAGTAATAGATTTATTTCAAACTATCGATTGTACATGCGAGCGACAAGCGACAACATTACTTGCGTACAACAAATTTAAAACATCATCATTTATTGTTCCAAGTGCATGTTTTTACTTGCCGTCAAGGCATGTTAATAAATACTGATTTGAAATATTTGTACAACGCCAATAGTCAATGGAATCAAAATGAAGTTGAATGATAGAACAGAAGCAGCACTGCCGTCATTATCATCCGGTATCGTAGTAGTAGAGGGGGTGGTAGTAGAGGTGGTAGTAGAGGTGGTACTAGAAGTACTTTCTTCGTCCTCCCCTTCATAGAAATTATTTAACCATTCGCGGAAAACTGGTTCATAAGCATCAGTCCATTCGATATTAGATTCAGCACTGGCGATTGCAGAACTTCCAATACCTTCTAATAAATCACCCTGCTCTTCAACTAAAGTTTTCAACTGTAAAATTAATAAAAGAAGAATACGTAATGCACACTGCAATGTAAATTAAACAACCAGTTGTATAACTGTCAAGAATAAAAACCTTCTCCAGTTGTTCTTTTGTTGTTATCTTGCTACCAAGCCCAATAAGAATCGACGGCAACGTACTATCCGATCCGTTCCAGCTGCAACAAGGTAAAAATTCGTAATTGTATAATTCCATTTATAGTACTCGGAAGGTGCAGTGTAAATAATTAATTACGTTTTATATAATCTTTCGAAATTGTCGATGAAGTAATCCAGGGCGAAGTTTATATTCTCAGGGCTGCCATTGTAAACGGATGCATATGCAAAGTATGCATGATCATTAAGTATCGATGTGTTGTCTGTCGATGCCAATGTCAGGTACGTTTCCAAGATTTCTTTATCTTCGGAACAACCGAGATAATCAAGTATAGTAGTAGAATGACTCTGGACGTAAAGATCTAAAATTTTGTTCCAGACAGTTGCATTTGCACTTCTGAGTCCAGCGCAATATGTCCATTTGGTCATATCAGTCGATATCCTAAAATGAATCATACGTTACAAGATTTTTGTAGAATTAAATTCTTACATTGATTACGTCATAACCTACGGGTTTGCAATTGGATTTTCTAAATATGCAACCAGCTTTGCAGTTGCACTGGATTTACACTCTTCACTGCCAAGAGTGCATGCCCAAGTTAAGACATTAACTCTGTGAAATTTGTTAACATGCTCATCGTCATCGCACTCGTAATATCCCACAGTAAAAACAGAAGTTTCAAGACGTTCCAAAATATATCTCTGTGAACCAAATGATAATGGATTAAAGTATATCGACTTAATCAACTTTAATTACATCAAAGTCATCTACCTTGAATAACGGGTAGCTTTCGGTGTTGGCTAATCTCGGATTCAAATAAGAAATAGCAACCATCATCGGGTACCAGACAATATAATCAGTCTCACGATGAAGATACACCGAAATATCCAAAAGTATGGAAAAGCTGATACGTTTGGAACGAGCCAACCAATGAGAGTCATCGATGAGTTGTGCGCGATTGAGGTGATGAATATTTATATAATTTTCAGAGTTCAGATAAGTAGCTAACATTTTCCAATTTGTTTCGTCATAGTTAACACGATAGTATCCTGTTGAATGATATCGAATGGTTTATCAACACATGCAATTTTTTTACGTGGTACGTCATCTGTTCGTGTAAATGTTGATACAGGGTTGTTTTACCTGATTGTTGTATATTAAAAATGACCCAACGGGTTGACCCAAATCCGCTTATGACTATACTATCGTCTTGTTGACGAATCCATTCGGAAGCTAATGTCAATGTAAAATTTAGAGCAAGTTGAGTTGTGTAACTGATAGGAACCCACCATCTGGTTCCGTCATCACTAGCACCAGATTGGAAATATCGTTCCTGACTAATTATAGTTGTTCTGGTTGTATAATTCCTGGTGACAGTGACCAGTGGATATCCGGCTTGCTCGACCCAAGTATCCATGACTGTTTTAACGGAAACGTGAGTCTGTAAAATGTTATTTTCGTCAGATGCCTCTTGTAAAGCGCTCCAAAGATCATCGGACGTGGCCACTCCATAGGCCCTGAAAATAAGAATGAGAAATGAGCTCACGATCATCAATAATCAACGTATCCGTTTTCATAATCGTGGACTAATTATAATATTAATCATAATTGTGACCCTATTTAGAAAGTTAACCCCTTTTAAAAGTTAAAAAACTTACTGGTTGTTTAAATATTTGGTAAGTCCAGCGCGTAAGCCAGCGGGAGTCAGGAAGTGCGACATCATGCGTATCACAGCAGCCCCTGCATGGATAGAAAAGTGTTGTTTGCCAATTGTTTTTGCAAATCGATTATGTCTGAACAACAGTTGTACCTTTGTAATAGCAAAGTGTATCGAACAGTGAACTAATTTCTGCTGGAGTGGATGCATCTTGATTTAAGGGATGAGCGGCCGTGGTAGAATCTGTTAAAAAGGCAGTTGCTTGTACAACGCGAACTACGAATTGATCCATTAAGCGCCAATTGTCCTCAGCCTGAAAGAATTAAATATTATTAATCGAACGATGAAATTGGAGAATTTTCAAAACTATTACCTCTTCGGTGATGTAATATTGGAAATAAGTGGCGAACCCTTCGTTCAGCCAAAGATATTTCCACCAATATGGTCCGACTAGATTTCCAAACCATTGATGTGCGAATTCATGCGAAATTACAGTAGCGATACTTTGTTTTGCCGATGTACTAGTCACGCCCTCTTTGTATAGCAATGCTGTTTCTCTGTATTGCAGATAAAAATTAAGAGCAAATTATACAGTAGAGAATCTTTTATGATATTACCTATAGGTGACCAAGCCCCAGTTTTCCATAGCACCGGCGGAAAAGTCTGGGATAGAAATTTGATCCATTTTTGGTAAAGCAAATGGAACCAATGTGTATTCTTCTAAATATCGTAATTCCGACTCTCCTAGAGTCAATGCATAAGCTGTAGTATCAAGAGCATTTTTACGAGTCCAAACTCTGAAGGTTTCGTTTTTGTTACTGACATGTCCGTAATCCGAAACGACAAAAGCCACCAAGTACGTAGACATGATAGGCGTTTTTTCGAAAGTCGTCCATAATTTGTTATCAGTCGTATCAATTGCCGATTGATTGGCAACTGGCATATTTGATATCGCGGTATAGTTAACGTCGTGTTTAATAGAAATTGTAAAAGTAGCCTTAAGTGCAGGTTCATCCCAGCAGGGAAAAGCTCGACGCGCTGAAGTTGGTTCAAATTGTGTGGTAGCCAACCAGCTGAAAATATATTCTATAAATTAAATATTGGTCGAATAATTAATAGACTAATATAAAGTGCTGATATACGTACACAGTTTCACCATCGTCATTGATATAAGAACTTCTATAGAAACCACTTAAAATATTACCGTGCAGGATACCGACATACTTCAAGTACAACGTATAATTTCCAGTTGGCAAATTGGTCGTGAAATTCAAAATTAAAAACTGTCTTTTTGTATCGTAAGTATGATTGGCTATTGCGTAACTTGTATTAGCACTCGATACCAAAGATGTTGAACTCTCGTCTATGGTAAGTGCTAGTATGTGAAGAGTTATCGAAGAACTTGGTTTCAGAACTTGAAGTTCAATCGTGGATTCTCCATCGAACGTAAAATTGCCTACGACGATATACGGTATCAACTTGATTGTGTATGAAATTGGCACTGAATTATTTGGCAATCTATAGTCGGTAGTGTTGTCATTGCGAATAATCGCTAAACTGTCACGCAGAAGAGGAACTGCAGAAGCTGCGGCCAACAGCAGGGCCGTTACCAAAAGAATTTTCATGATAACAGTTTTCCTTGGACCTGTTTTTTTTTAATAATATAAATTAAAAAATAAATTTTAAATGACTCCTGATTGATTAATAATAATTGGTGATATAGAATGGAGTCGGTATAATTATAATGAATTAATTACCTGTCTTGTCCAGTAGGAGAACGATATACGTCTGAACCAAGTCACTGAAAAGTCTCTTATATAATACTTGAATTAGAAAAGATTGTTACTGAAATGGGTAGCCTTTGCCAATCTTATCATACTATTCCATTTCAACGTACCTGTCGACTCTCTTCAATCGGTGATTTCGATTGTTTAGATAATTTATTGCATTATATAAGATATCGGGATAATCGTTCATTTATACAAAGACAATAATTCCAGAGCATTTTTCCAATTCTCTCTAGAACAGATCTTATCGGATGTATATCGTCCGTGATAAAATTTTTTATTGATTGTCAAAATTTAAGAAGTTTATTGTAAATATTTCATTTTATTGATATAGATTGTGACGTAATCCGCTTCCTGGTATAACCAGCAAATATCCTTCAGTCCCTTACCAGGGCCGATCTCTCAGATCTTCCGGCTGTTCAGCCTCAACTAGTAGATGGTAGAGGAGAACGTGATGGCGGGAGAATTCTCGTGCCATTTAACGGGAGCAAAAAATTATTTTACACAGTGGATAGTGTATTATCTCTCGTTGATTCCACTCCAATAAACGAAAGATTTTACAATACAATTTCCCACACGTACAGTTTACTCTCCAACGGTGGCTCAAGACCTTCCTGGGTCGTCACAACTAGCCTTCTCATGACCTGTCTGCAGTTTGGTGTTCCTGACCGAACTCGCGAATCCCCTCGTGACCCGATTCGCGATCCTAACAGGGGTTGGAGAAGAATCTCGTCTTCTCAGGGAGTACGCGCTCCGATTTTGGCAGCAGCCTCCCCATTGGCATCGGCTGATCCGCGATACTCCCACTGGGACACTCATGCTCGGGAGATTTTCTCTAAATAAGATCGTCTGAGTGGTTCTTACCGAAAACTTGGTTATATCAGAATCCATTCCACAATTTATCATTGAGCAACTATCTGGATGATCAACATATTTACACCATGTAAGATAAACCTTGAAGTGGTTGTAATCTTTCGAAATCGAATGACTATTCAAAAACATCTATAAAGCGATAATCAGAAAAAAGGTCAATCGTTTAGAAAAAAAAATTACTTTCAAGTAACATATTTACTTCAAAGTATTATTTGTACGTATAGATAAGCGATAACATTACTTGGGTACAACAAATTTAAAACATCATTATTTGTTGTTCCAAGTGCATGTTTTTACTTGCTGTCAAAGCATGTTAATAAATAATGATTTGACATATTTGTACAACGCCAATAGTCAATGGAATCAAGATGAAGTTGAATGATCGAACTGAAGTTGCACTGTCGCCATTATCATCCGAACTCTCTGTAGTTAATTCTTCCGTTATCATAGTAGTAGAGGGGATGGTAGTAGAGGTGATAGTAGAAGTACTTTCTCCGTTTTCCCCTTCATAGAATGTATTGAACCATTCGCGGAAAATTGGTTCATAAGCATCAGTCCATTCGATATTAGATTCAGCACGGGCGACTGCAGAACTTCCAATACCTCCCAATAAATCACCCTGCTCTTCGACTAAAGTTTTCAACTGTAAAATTAATAAAAAACAATACGTAATGTATACTGCACTGTAAATTAATCAAGCAGTCATATAACTGTCAAGAATAAAAACCATCTCGAGTTGTTCTCTTGTTGTTATCTTGCCATCAAGCCCAATAAGAATCGACAGGATCGTACTAGCCGATTCGTTCCAGCTGCAAGAAGATAAAAATTTTTACTTGTATAATTCCATTTATAGAAGTCGGAAGGTGCAATGTAAATAATTAATTACGATTTATATAATCTTTCGAAATTGTTGATGTCATTGTAAACGGATGCATATGCAGAGTATGCATGATCATTAAGTATCGATGTTTTGTCTGTTGATGCCAATGTCAAGGACGTTTCCAAAATTTCTTCATCTTCGGAACAACCAAGAAGGACTCTGGACGTAAAGATCTAAAATTTTGTTCCAAACAGTTGCATTCGCATTTCTGAGTCCAGCGCAATACGTCCATTTGTAAATATCGTAAATACCTTGAAATCGTATGTACTTTACTGTTTCACGCGATAATAAATGAATGACGAAGGAAGGAATCCAATTCGTAATTTTTTATTACATTATTTCTCTGTCTTTCTTGTACAAATATATGGTCAAAGGGAAAGAAAACTACGTCATAATACTTCAAGAATGCAGACTCCATTACGTTTCATTAGTAATTAATTATATTGCACTAATGAGTTCTTCCACTCTCATTGAATACAGTGAAGAAGTAGCGCAACCATACTAAGGCATATGGAAGCTGTAAACACAGTTGCGGAACTATCTTCAACAGTGTCTGGTTTTGTATTATTGCTAATCCATTCTGTCAACCATGCTCTAATTGTTGGTTCGTGCTTTTCGATCCATTGGAGATTACTTTCCGCGTAAGCAATTCCAGTAGCGCCTGTGCCTGCAACTATGGCGACTTGATTCTCAACGAACTTCGTCAACTGAAACGATAATACATAATTTTTAAAGATCTTACAATAAAAAAGTTACCATTTTTTCCATTACTCTTCAAAAATTACAAATTACCTTCTCGTACTGCTCTGTGGTCGTAATTCTATATCCAATACCAGACAAGTAAGTACCAATTTTGCTATTGTCGCCATCACTGTTGAGAATAAATATAATTATATCGAGAACGATTCTCTAAGAGAAATTATATTCATTGCGCTATTCGCTAAACTTACGCAGTTAAAATGGCGAGTGCGTTATCAATGATAAAGTCGAGTGCAACATTGATGCCTACTTCACTGCCGGTATAAACAGCAGAAAATACAGAGGTAGAAACCGAAGAATCAAGACCAGAATCGTCGATAGTAAGTTGCAAATAATTTTTCAAAATAGCCTCATCCTCCGAACATCCAAGAGCAGTCAAAATGACGCTTTTCTCGGTGGAGACGGTGGTTTGTTGATATCTGACATACAACCTGTTCCACGTGGAAGAGTTTGATGCTCGTATGCCAGCGCATAATACAAGACTCTTCATATTCGGATCAATGCTGTAAGAATATCGATAAAAAGGTTTACTTGACACAGTTCGCTTATCCAAAATTAATAAATATTCAAGGCAACTTTTAATATTTAAGAAAAGATAATTAAGTATCGATAATTTAACGTACTAATACGTGTCTGGAGCATCGAGATAGGCCAGTAGCTTTTCTTGTGCAGCTGAAAGGCATGCACTGTGTCCGTAATTGCAGGCCCAGGTTAATGCATTTGGACGATTAAATTTGGTAACGTGTTCATCGTCCTCCAGGGCGTCGTAACCGACGTCTTCGATAAGAGTGGCGACTAGATGTAAAACAAAAGTCTGAAAGTAAAGTTGATTAGAAGTAATTAAGTATTTCAAAATCACAAAGAAAAAAATTTGATCTTTATTTATTTTGCAAAAGCGTATATATACCTTAAAGGAATTGTATTCTTCGGTGTTAGCCAGCATCCGCTTCAGGAAGGTGAAGCCGTTGAAGGCCGCGTACCATGGGATGTAATCAA
>JARQST010000742.1:0-22990 GCA_030142225.1 Pachycephus smyrnensis
TTTTTATTAAGCCGCTTAGCTCTATATAATATCTACAGACTGATACTCAAATTACTTGAACGAAGCTTAGAAAACCTTGGGAAGTCGTTCAAAATGAAAGAATATTCCTCCATGTGCTTGAATGCAACTATCGTTTGGTGCTTGTGGTAAACTAAAATCATGGCCGCTCCTTTATGCAGGGAACGAAGGAGAAATGATTTAAGGGACCGGGACGTAGTTTTAATATATCTTATACCTATAGGTATGAAGACTAGACGATCTCCAGTCCTTTTAAGGGAGCTCGCACCACGAATTTCATGGACGGAAAAAGTGTAGCTTTGATATCAAGAACTTTCAACGGACAAATGTGCGTCGCATACTTTGAGGGCTTTTCCCAGAAGAAGCTTTCTTCAGTGTACCAGGGGTGCCTATTTTCGTTTCTACGTTCTCTTGATTTTTTTTGTGCTTTCGCATTTCGCCTTTTTTTTAACCATCTTGAGTGCTGGTCCTCGTTGTTCTTTTGAAGCTCCTGCAAAGCAACTTCAAGCTACCATAAAAACTTCGACCAATGAGCTTTTGCGACGTTCCATTTGGATTTCATAGAAATGAGTATAGTTATGCCTATCTTTTTGTCTGGTATATACATTACTTTCATACTCAACTCGAGACGAGGTTCAAGCCTTGAACTTTATTGGGAGAAATTGTTCTATACTTTTGCTTATATATTTGTTGATGTATTGAAATATTCAAACCTGTTCTTGGACTTTCCTACAATATGGTAGAAAAACTTTATTTTCAAGTATTGATTAAATCCTATTATACCCCAAGAATCGTTTGCCTCTCTTTTGTGAAAATTGTCTGCTACCCTGGTTTTGTATGTACAGTAAAATCTCTCTATTAGACCCCTCTCTAATCATCCAACCTTTGCTATAGTCAAAGCTCGTCCTCCTATTTAGTCCACAAGCGCTGCCTACTTTCTACTAATACATTCGAATAGACAGGGGCGTGTATGTTACCCGTTGGCATTCGGATCCATTCAAAGGTGAGGAATTGTCAGTAGAATGTTTATTCAACAGGGCCCTTTTCTTTTGCACTACGTTCCTGAGGTATGCTCTCTGATTGGCTGATGGGCATGGCCTGCGCCCAAACCCTCTTTGATCTAATAGAGAGGTTTTACTGTAATAGATTCTGTAATTTCTTTTATTATAATTATTTGCGTTACTGTCAATTAATTTCTTTGTTATCTTCCTTGACTCTGTACAAGTTTTGATAAGAATTTTCCCAAATTTCAGGCAATTCGTAAAACTATTTTTTCACTTAAATAAGATTGTTCAGAGGATCAAATAAAATTGGTTCTGCCATAGAAATCAAATAGATTCCTAAATCTTCATCAAGTTGATCCTAAACAGCCCTCCATTATATTCTCCTTCTAAACAATGAATCTCAAAAATCCAATTACTTAAAAATAATGTTTTTCTCGAATCTTAAACAAAATTGTAATATAAAATTTTTATATGAAACCCGCATTTTCAGGTAATCGAAGATATAACTATAGATAAATGTGAGAAGGGTTCCTGGGCAGTTTCAGACGTGACTCTACAACCCGAAGGTCAGAACGTAATAATTACAGCAGACGTCGGACAAGGCCAAGTAAAGTTAACATTCCTCCATTCTATCTCATACATTCCATATTCATTATCGTACAACATCAATCACTTTGAAAAGTTCATATACAAATATACGAAATGTAAATGTTCACATAGCTCAAAGTAAAATTATCGGACGCGCTTATCTCTTCGTGTCGTGGTATTCCACCTCGATAAGGCAAGGTAGCTTCATTCCAAAAACGCAAAAGCGAATGCACGGCAACGGTACTAAGCTTTGCGGAAAGCCAAAACCACTGACAAGGAAAGTCGGGCATAGCCTGACTCACGGCGCCTTATCGCTCGCGATACCAAACCTTCTATCCATTTCTATCTTATCCTGGACTATGGTATCCTTACATATCCTATCCTAGACAAGTCCTAGATATTGCGTATCATTCTATTCAGCCTGATCTTATTTCATTTCGTTTCATATTGTTACATTTTCGTTGTTTTTCACATATTGTATTTTGGAGCTCTATAGGACAGAGAAGCTTCTTTTTAAATTAATTATTGCAACTTTTTTTTATACTAGGCAAGTAATGGCACCTTACGACAGATCCGAATCACGCTCACTGGATGCGATATGTTTCTGAGGTGTTCAAGTTTTGCGAATCGTTCCGTGAGTGATGTAGATTGTGAAAGCGATCATATTTCGGATGTTGATCAAAATGCTTGCGACTTGGCTCAGGTACGATACATTTATAATACCAAGTATCTTTCATCTTTGGTGATTTGGTAGATTGTGGTTTATTACTTAAATATTGTTTGTTTATTGTAAATGCACTTGATTATTATGCATATCGTTTTTAGGCAATGGGTGAGTGGGAAGTGAAAACGGGAAACTTTAGCACACAACAAGGAAACGATGATCCGATAGATTTATGTTTCTACTACGGTGAAGAAGATGTAATATTTGATATTTCTTAAAATAATTGCGTGAGATTTCTACTACTTGAAAAAATGTAATTGACATTTTTTCCGTGCATAGATATATGAAGTATATATATATAAATATATGTATATTTTCAAGCAAAATATTAAAAATCTTTTTCGTTCCATTCTGCGGATGAGATTGGTTGAAAACGAAATTTTGGTAAAAGGGTTTCGGGCAATCGAAATATATCTTCTCATGGCCCGAGGAACGGGATAGCAGAAGTAGTTTCTTAGGTCCTGCCTGACAGGCTGTCAAAACTTCAACCGAAAATTGAGTACGAGTTTGACGTCAGCCACGACGCCTTGGTCCAAGGAGAGAGGAAGTACGATTTACGGACAAAAAAAAAGAAGTTGACAGAAGCGAAAAGTTTTCACAGGCTTTAGGTAGCTTAATCTCCAAAAATTCGCGGCGAACCACAGATTATTTACTTCCTAAGATACAGATTATCCTTGAGGGCAAAAAGTTGCAAAAAAATTGTGTAAATACGTCCTCCACTAACCTACGTCCTAAATTAGTCCCTCTTATCAGATTTGGCGAAGCGACACATTTCGGCGACGTAGATATGGTACTTATCGCAAAGTTTCCTTGACACTTAGCCATGCCTTCCGACGTCAACGTGCTTCTTTTACCCACCTAGAAATGCTCGGAACTCCTGACTTCCGGCAAAAAAACTTGGAGACTCTTGATTACGGGAAGCTTGCCTCCGGTTTTGAAATCATCCCCGAATCCACACCGCCCTCTCACCACTAACCTGGCATCTTACCCTGGTATAGCAGCATTGACCGCGGTTACAGAGGCAACCCCGCTATGAAGTCCCTTGGGCTAATAAATTATATCATGTTTTGCCAGGTGTACAACTCGGCCGAAGCACAGCGTTGTAAATTTCGACAAATTTGTAGCAGACTCAATGCGTTTTGTCAGCAGTATTTCTTGCGGCGTCGACAGTAGAGCGTTTTCCAAAAACAGCGGACACTTGACCGAGTTCAATACTATATAGAATCCAAACAAAGAAGCAAAAGCTAAAAGGACGTATTTAACAGCGTATTTTTGGGGAAGGGGTTTAATAGCTACGGGAACAAAGATCAGAAGAGTACTTCCGGTCGGATTTCGAAAATACGGCAGTTCGAAAGTTCGGAATAGTAGAACAGTCGAGCTTAGTAGTCGCTGTGAGAATTAGACAGACTAAGACTCAATAGAAACTTTGAAATGGGTACTGCCTTCGGCAAAGGGTGAACAAAGAGGGTTGGGGGGGGGGGGGGTATGCAGTGTATAATAGAGAAAGCAGTACTCGTTTAATTTTCGTCTGGAAAACTTCTCCAGAAATTTCCATTATATTTTCTCTATTGCGTATGTGATATCATGCATGGTATAGCATACTCAAACTGTACATATCGTGGAAAAGGGTATGCCACGTATTTTTTAGCTATATCGACTTTAGTTACTCGATATCCTATTAATACACCAATTTGGCGGGGCACCTGCCATAACCAATTGGGTAACGAAGTTCGCCTATGAAATATAACAGTGTGCAACATCATGATACGTTTTACAAGCCATGTGTACTATACCCATGTTTGACAAACCAGTACTTTATGACTCAAAAATCTTTTTTAAAGAATAATTAATATTTATAAAAATTGTTTGAATGATTTTAGCACCTGTATACGAACACTCATCGAGTCACGGATGTTGTATTTTATGATTATATAATGGGGAACGGTATCATATCCAGAAGGCATGGTCGTCGTGTACGGCCCTAAATATATATAAATATACGTATACAGGTTATGGGGAGGTTACCCTTAAGTCGTCGAGTATTTTCCAGTGAATTAAGTTTCTTGCCTTCTGTTCCGCCAAGTTTATGTGTTTTGTGGTGAGATAGCGGCGTTCATCCCTGCCGGCGTCCCGACGAGGGACTCTCCTTCACAACCGGGGGGTGGTTTTTGTTTGCGTCACTGCGCAATACCTAGTTCTTCGATATATATACCCACAGCTTGGCACCCAGCGAAATCCACAGTTATCCTCGGTCGAGTAGGGGTAGTAAGTATAGGGGTTGATAGGTAGCTATATATACCAACTATGACGGATACGTCAGTATAAGAGAGTCTTCTCTCTTTGTTCCTTCTCTATGCGTCTTTTCGTCCTTCGTTCGTTCCTTCTTTCATGTTTCATCCCCCTCGCGGAATTCATCCCTCTTTATCTCACAGAAAACTAGTCCACCAGAGAGTGTCACGTTGTCCGCACACTTTCATTCGTCTACCTTCAAACTACCCTCTTTTTACCGTGGCTAAGCAACTCACTAGACCATCCCCTTGCGTCCACTGACTCATCCTCACACCCCCCCAAGGGCTCACGGTAAGCCAAACCTTCCCCCACCCCCCACCTCCTTCACCACCCCTAGTACGAGTAATAAGAAACCGTGTCTCCGAGAAATGTGTCGAATTGCGAAAAACTTTCGAGAAATTTGTCCTAGGCTTTTGGATGGAATATATTTGTGGGCTTGTGTCTGAAGAAAAACGTAGTAATTCCAGTTGTCAGATGCAGTTTGTGTGTTAGATAAGCCAATATTTTTTTTATTGTACAGTTCGTAAAGTTTGGAAGAAAAATTTTTGTTTTCTAATTACACCAAATTGTATAGTTACCGATATAACACAGCAAGTAGCCCGATCCAATAATTCCGATAATGTATTGAGGTGCAGCGAGGAAGCCACGTGAATGATAGAAAAAAATTTCTAAGAGGGTTGATAGATTCTATAGAGAAAAAAAAAGTAAAAAATAACTATCATGGGAAAAGCCTCTCAATACTGGAACGCGACTAAAAAACCGGTAGTGACATTCGTAAAGGACGATTCAAAAGCCGGGGAATTTATGTCGCGCAACGGACTGCGAGAAAAAGTGAAATCTCCTACAGAGTGGATTCAAAAGAAAAAGAAAGAAAAAAGTATTTCTAGCCGGAACATAGTGGCGATAGTTGGCCATGGGGGTTCGTGAAAATATAGAGGGATGTTTTCGGCAAAGCATGCAGAGACGAGAACCACCCCCGTAAACTGTGTTAGTTCTGCTTCGAGAGTTGCGAGTGCAGCTGGGGGTAGTTTTCTTTCTATGGGTGTTCATATACGTATGGGGGTGCGCGAGGGTGGAAAATGTAAGGCAGGACCGCATATATGTCTGTATACTGATGTACGTGATTCTTTAATGCATTCATAAAGGGGTGCATATCATTTTTTTTAAAACTCGTATCAAAATACATACGTATAAGTATTTTATTTCCAAAGTCTCTTTCTAACTGCCGTACATAATATGCCTGCGTTATAACTGTTCAACAAAGGGGGATGAACAACAGCAAAAGTCCCACTAATGCCTTATTTCCTCAGGAAGAGGAAGCAGAGACCGACTGTAGCTTAAACAGCCCCTACGTATCCCTGTTTTGGTATATATATCCACGTATCATGCTTGCTGTATAAATTATAATACTACCCCTATAGCAATAGGAAAGGTGGGAAAGGAAAAAAAAAATGAAAAACATAGAGATTGGAAGAAATTCCTATGACGGCCACCAGATTTATAGGGAGAAAATCTTTTTCTTCGTTGATCTCCTATCGGGACGTTCACAGGGATGAATTATTTACGGATCGCAGCCGTTGCAAAAAGATATCGTATCCCGGACCTGTATATTTATGACGATACGAAGGATCCTGACATTTCTTTTTTTATTCCAGCAATACATATCGTAACGAAGAATTCATGCGTTCGCGCTCACGGCCACAGTGCCCGAGTTAGGGCGGATTTCTATTGTGCATTCAAATTTCTAAGCGGCTTCGCGAACCTATCAGTAATGGAGTTTACTAGGGCTCGTGAAATATAGTCTTTGTCCTAATCATTCGTGTGCCCTCGTCAAAGGTATAGCAACAAAAAGTCCATTTCGAAGCAGCAAATGATAACGATAATTAACGACAGGATGCTATTATTTATAGCAAGGGATTTCAACCCCGTGGGTGTAATTAAACTGACTAAAATAAAAAAAGTGATACCTGAATCGTCACGTACGCGGCAGCCTGCATTTTCAAAGGTGGAATGACATTTGAAACTTAGATGACGTCATGATGACTATTCCAAATCATTGGACGGAGATACGAATGATATTGATTTAGCTCTCATTAAAGAATGGACGATAAAAATACAAAAGCCTACTAAGAAAAAGAATTATTTTTAAAAATTGTTGGAAAACTACATTTCGAGAAAATATAATTTAATCTTGAGTTCGCTTGGTGTAACGATTAAAGAATGCTACGAGGAGAAATGTTTCCTCTGTGTAAACCACCCATTATAGTCAAAAGCAATTTACTTAGGGTTACTAGACCCTAACCTAGAACCCAAAACTTGGCAGCATAAGCCAAAAGGTCTTATATATTAAATCAAAACTCTATAATCTAGAAGTTTGTTATGAGTTAATAATTAATCAGAGGAATTAAATGATGATGCTTGCTTGCGTATTTCCCAGAGTCATTAAGTCATTTCGTCATTTTGTCCCACACTGCAGTAATTTACTACCCGACTTGACTAAACAATATTTTTAAGATCCCTTTAAGGAGGTTCTATCGCCACCCTTCATATTAGATACAAATTTGAATTATTTATATATAGTTCAGTTAAGATACATAGCAATTATCAACGAAATTAAAAGACGCCTTGTCGATAATTTGAGAATAGTTTAACATTAAAATTCAAATTTATTACAGTGTGTCTTATAAATAAATAGCATTTCTGACACTTTGGTCTCACGATTTTTATATTTGTGAAATAGATACTGCAATAATAAAAGAGCAAAAATTTTTCCTTAAACTGTAAAGACTATATAAATATATTGTAAAAGTAGGTTTATAGAATGTTTGAATGAAATATTAGTAATTAAAGTAAGCATTATCAGTTTAAAATATTTGTCGCCATGTTGAAATTTACCAATACTGCACAAGACGTTAAGGAATATAGGTTACGTCAAGATTATCAACAGAAAATAACATACATTGCGTGCTTTTTGAAAAATGTTTTATATTATTTAATTGAAATTGGGAAAAATAATTTGAAATTAGTAATTGTTATATATTTATAAAAGTATTGATTGATTTATACCTTACTAACTGCCGCAAAATTTAGAGATCACGAATGCAGCGAAATCAAACGAACGTATAATTACAAATATATTTTTATCGTTTAAAAGCATTCATGCAATAATTTACATATCTAAAAATTCATTTTTATTCCTCACTAAATTATAATTATGCAAAAAAATTATTTCAAACTATTTTATATTCCTTAGAGTGACTGACTTTCGTTTGACTAGTACGTGACGATAGAACCTCTTTAATTGCCGTTTTTCTTTTTCTTTTGGTAAAATGTATCTAGCCTATGATATTCAATTTTTAAATGATACATATATATTTCGTAAACTTTAAACTGGCATTTAAATATTGCAAACATTACTGAAGTGCACTCCACGTACTAATAATACATATACGCACATAAGAGAGCTCTCCACTTTTATTTTTCTCCGTCCTACTTCAAAGTAGGAAAAACGCCTGATCCAATATTAAACATTTCTTTTGACTCTTTCTGAAAGAAATTTGACGTATTTATAACTATCGACTCTTCGCCTCCCTAAAGGCTGGTACACAAGGGGAGTTATGTAAAAGTCAAACTGACCAGCCCTGATCCCGGCCCTGGAACTCCTATTTTGTATATGGCTGTATGAGATTTCATAACTGGCAAAAATACTGCAATATATTAACTACCTATATCACAGCTACAGCCAAGGTATCAACAATAAATAAACGGCACTAAATATTTATATAAGCTGAGTGTGGGTTAAACCGTGAGTCAATAATTAAGTTTCCACCACGCAGTGCTCAGTGTCAACGTACTAATTGTAAGTAGGGTTAATGGTGTTTACGATGAATTCTAATCGACACAGGTCTGTATGGTCCCTCAAGTTTTTTTAAAATGTTACCGAAAATATGTATTCCATTATATGTACATTCAATCCCGGAAACGCTTTTCATTGGTTGAAGCCATAGCGATAGTCTCGTATAAAACACTGATGGAGAGTTAGAAAAAGTACCAAAGAGAAACATATTTCAAAAACCTTAAAAAAACGAAACGAGATGACATACCCATTCCTATTCAAAAGCATCGAACCATACAACAAAACAAACATACCAAACCAACGTACCAGTGAAAGCACTCGGATATGCGTGTAAACGCGTAAAAAATTCTACTGATTTTAATTTTACCAGGACAGAAGGAGCGTGAGAGAGAGTGAGAGAGAAAAATGAACAGAAAAAAGGGGGCAGCAACGTGAATTACAAGAAAGCACGAACAATAACAACGAACGAAAAAATTTGAGAGCGAATATGGAAATTGTGCCGGGAAAATCGAGCTTCGAAGTTATTATCCAGGGTTTGTACCGCCCTAAAAGCAATTAAGCATGTAATTAATGAGGCAATTAACTCGGAATGCTACGGCGAAAGGGGTAAGGTAAACGAACGAATCCAGTTAAGATATACACCAAAAAAAATAAGAAAGAAATGCGCAAAATAAGTAAACGCGAGGAAAACGGACAAAGACTAAGGAAAATAATAATTAGAGAATTTTCTTTGCTTCTTTCAGCAGCCACTTTCAAGTACATGCTGCCATGATTACTATAATGTCTGTTTATTCAGATTTCATTACACACTTATGGCAATAGTATGAATTTAAATTAAGGTGCGTTCACAACGACTTTCGTATGTTTTCTCACTCTCTTTCCTCCTTCTTTTATTTTTCTCTACTTTTCTTCACAGCGCTTCGTACTTTCGAATCTGCAACGTAATTGCTAAAGCGACGATGACGCAATGCTGAAATTTATGTGGTCCAGAATCATCGGGCTATAAAAAATGAGACAAGAGATACCACGAAAGGAAATAAAATAGAGTAAAAAGGTTGATTCTTCTCTTGAAAGGGTGAATGAAGTCACTGAATTGCACGTGATGCAGGGAATAAAAATGGAAAAAGATCGGCAAGATTTTACGGGTTTCAACCTTTCCGTTAAACGCTGCGAAATTGCTAATAAAAGGAAATACAAAAAAGGGAGGAAAATACGTAGCTCTTCTCTAACGTATCCGCTAACGTAATTGACACGCGAACTTGATAACCAGACTTCTCAGTTGACCTAACTTCGTAAGAGGAAAATGATGTAACGGTTGAAAAGTTAAATGCGAATAACGCCGCTTTTAATTTCAGTTTATTCTCACGATCAAATATTTCTTCGTGATACTCACGATAGCAAATTTAACTGTGATACCCATTTTCAATAAAGTTACGTATTATATGAATTTTGAAATGAAATTTTACGTAATTAATTACTTTTTATTGCGAATATTAGCAGATTTCCCTCACGAATTTTTTCATTTATTACTAATATAAAAAAACAAATCTAGAATGCATACGTATGCAATAAAAACGATATTACGTAACTTTTCCTCTGCTTCAACTTCAGGTAAAAATGACGGCAAAAAGACCCCTGCTTTTTACACGATCTGTCATTTATTTAGCAATTCAGAATTCAGCCGTTTACCCGTTATCTCGAAATAAAAGCAGAAATACCATGAGAGAAGAGTAAAGATAATAAAAGAGGAATACGTAGGGGGGCTGGTAAAAAAAGAACTCGTGCAAACTGCGCGAATTTTTTTGTTCAATGCGTAATCGCTCAGCCCCCCTCCCCCCTGCACACGTCCCTACACGCATGTATGAAATGCGCATGCACCTGCGAGAAAAAGTTGCAATTTCGTTCACACTGAACTTCCCCAACTACGTCACCCCCTCTCCCCACTCATTCTCACTCTCTCTCTCTTTTTCTATCTATCTATCTGTATTTCTCTTCCAATCCGCCACTCTATACGCTTTTGAACGTCCGGCAAGAGTCGGTTGGGTAAGGGATGCCTCTCTAACAGTTTTACACTCCAAAGAGTGTAAAGAGTGTAAAGAGCAGGTTGGAAATGGTTTCTACCTCGAAAGGTTGTTGAATGAAGAAAAAAAAGAAAACAGAAAAAGGGAAGAAGGAAAACAGTTGAAAAACATGCAGACACAGTGCGAGACGGAAAAGGAAGGAGATAGTAATGGCATACAGAGACGTACTTACCTAGTGTAACGGATACGAGTGCGATAGGAATGAAATACACGTGAGTCGGGCTAAATTGCAGAGGGTTCTGTAATATAAAGGTATTCCCTGAATGTGTCTAGACGGTTTCACTTGACGCAATGAAAAGAAAGAAAAAAAATCAGCTGGCAACACCATCCGCGGAAATGTTTCATTATCCTGGCGAAGCATTGTATCAATTTACAAGATGCGCGTCCTCACTGTTAAGATCGGCCTGCTTCCTTTTACTTCCACAGTCGCGACGCCAGAGAGCGCTGTGCATCAAGCTGCGGGCAAATTACGTGGAAAATGAAGCTTAACAGCTAGAATAGAACAATCGCGTTCGGTTAGTATTATTGCGACAAACTGCTACCTATTGTGTACACTAAGTACGCAGTTTTAGATACTTCAGAAGCAACGTGAATAGACTATACTTTAGTATTTCTTGTCCGACTGTCTAACTGTAAGTAACTTTCTGATCTTTGCAGTCGAACGTGAGAGATATTGCCTTCTAGAATATCTTTTTCTTTCTCTGCTCAATGCTTTATTTACTTGTAATAACGCTGACTGGTAAAAAGTTATGTTTCAGAATTTTGTTCTGTTTCTTTCGCGATGTTAACTTTAATAAGTGAAACTGAAAAAATTGTCATAAAAATACATTTTATCAGAGGACGATGTAGTCACGTTAGAAAGAATGCTAACATCGAAGTAAAGAAATTGAACGATGACTGAGTGGATAGGAAAATCTTTAAAGTGCAAAGCAGAGTTAAAGAGAATCAGAAAAGCAGAGGAATATGATTTGCAGACTGAAGTTTTGGCAGGAGGATATTAAGTTAATCGTCGTGCCGAAGGGAACAGTTGCAGTGTTATCGAGAAGTGGAAATTTTACGAGGACGATAAAGACATGAAGTAGGGAAGTAAGAAGGGGTGGAAGAAGCAAGACAGATAAAGAATAGGAAAAAAAGAAGGAAAACAGGGGTTAGGTATAAACTGAAAAGAGTTGCAGAAGAGGTACTCGAATCTGCAAGGGAAATTAACAATGTTTTCCATCACATTCTTTCCCATCCTCATCCACCGTCTTTCATTCTTTTCCTTCTGCACTCTCATACCGGCTTCCCCTTTATCTCCACTATCTCTTCGTGAACCTGAGAGATCACTCAACAACTAAGTAGTCCTTTTCCTCAACAGCAGGACTTCTCCCCTACTTGAACTTTTTTTTTCTCTATTTAGACGCCTCGTTACTTCGCACAGGACACAGACGAGGCGTTTAAACGCTAGGTAACAGTAAAGCATAAAGAAAATAAAATAAAATGGCCGTAGAGCAAAGAGAAAGAAAAGGAAAGAAAATAAAATGGCCGTAGAACAAAGAGAACGAAGTTAAAAGTCAAGGGTTGGGCAAAAATTAAATTCTTCAGAATTTCAGTGAAACACTGATTTTTATTATCTTGTGAAATACTGATAACAAATAGTTTTCCTTTTTTGCAATTTCTCAAAGAGTTCAATAGTTACGTACATAA
Source organism: Pachycephus smyrnensis (assembly GCA_030142225.1). NCBI lineage: Eukaryota > Metazoa > Arthropoda > Insecta > Hymenoptera > Cephidae > Pachycephus > Pachycephus smyrnensis. The sequence goes on from JARQST010000742.1 coordinate 12,247, forward strand.
ATGCATCCTCATTAATACTATTAATAGTGCCCATTTTGCCTCCCCCCCTTCTCTATAGCAGGTTTGGCAGATGAAATATTTCTACTCTATCGTGAATGGCCGTGGGATTATTTCACATTCATTTCATTTTTGTATAATGCCACAGGCGCGCACACGCGTTTCAGCAAGAAAGAAAAAGAAGAAGAATAGTCTCTCGATTTTCTTATTGTAACCATAGAAATAGGTATAGGCGGTGGGCATTCGGTAGTTTTATGACGGCTCGTCGCGATCTATCAAATTGATAGATTTATTCGTCTTATCGACGTTTCTATTGGCTACGGGTTCTCGTGATGTATTGTCGCACCTCTGGGAAATATACAGCGTATAAGACCGATTGACTTTTATAGATTTTCCCATAAGCATCCACGAGATCAACGACCTCGGCTTCCACTGGCTTTTCATAATTAATAAATACCACCTACTGTACGTTTTTAACGTCTGTTCCCAGATTTCTTTCTTTTTTCCTTCCACTGCGTTCTCCTGTATTCATCCCAGAGGATTCAAAGTCTCCCAACCGTGAAAGTACGTGGGATACCAGGATTCCTGTTTTTGTTTTGTTTCAACTTCCATATCTTCCTTTCTTCAAAAGATTCGCAGTGTTATCTTTGCAAGAACTGTATAGACGGTTTCAACGAGAATGTCCTTTTCAAAGCGAAGGCCTCGAAACATAAAAGAGCGTAATGTCGCGTCGGGGACTCGAAATGAAATCGTCCGTTCCCTAAAATCGAATCTTTTTGGCAGGAACTTTTCTAGGCAGTCGGGAAGGATACATCATTTATTTATGGGAAAGGGCTAAGGGTTGGGTTGGAAAGGGAGGCTGGGGTCCATCTCAAGCATTTTAAGTCTCGTGGTTTGTTGGGGACGGTGAGAGGACGTTACAAGGGAAACGAGGTGGATCATCTCAATAATGCATGAATTCACCAAAGAGCAAAAGTCGAGGGAAAGTATGGGTACGTATGGAATCCTGGAGTACACATCTCTTCCTCTTTCTTAAATATTTTTTTTTCTTTCACTTTCCCCATTCCCATTTGTTCCTGTCTACTCGTGAATATGAACATATATATACCTATATGGGATTTAATCTATGGCCGAAAAAAAGAACATAGTAAAAAAAATCAAAAGTTAAAAAACTTTTCCAAATTCATAAGTAATCATAAGGTAGTTTTATAAAACTCGTAATTATAAATCATCGTAATAAAATGATCCTTGAAGACAGAGCGTATTAGTACGAATAGGCTATATGACAAGAAGGGGATTTGCAAGGGAGAGATTGAGAAAAAAAGATAAATAAAAAAAGAGAGGATCAGACATTTCCCACCAGACTACCCATCTAGAACAACCACCCCGCTTTTTCATGCGCATAATAAAGAGGATATCTGCCCTTACATCAAAATAGAAACGACTAGAAATAGAAATGTGAAATTCTCAAGTAAATCACGTTGCGAGATGCGTTCTTTGGAAGGCAATCATAAATAAAACAGCATCTTCCTGATGGATCTGACGTTTCCGTTTTGGTGGGAAATTCAAAGAAAATCTTCGAATCTTTGAGTTGGAGAAAGGGAACGTTCGGGAATTTAAGGGATGGGTAGAGATCGACGTATCTATACATATCACGTTAGACATATCTAGATGTATTCCCTTGAATTCACAAAGCAGCCATTTCCGTGTGTTAGGCCGACCAATCGGAGATGCCATATCAAAATTGAATCTGAACTCTGTGGGACGTCCAGTTCATAAATTGTTATGGACGTTCACCGTCCCCTATACACACACCCTCATATGCCCAAAAACACAGTGCATGTAGAGTGTAGAACCACCCGGTGATATCTTATCAGCAAAGTTTTTTAACTCGTCGCAAACGATCCTTCCTGAAATTCAAGAAAAGCTTACTGGAAATGTCTCTTTCGAACCTCAGATATTTCGCACACGAATAAAAATGGACCGAATTTAATGCTAAGAAAAGTAGCAATGTGGAACCAAAAAGCGTTAATGAGAACGATCGTTGAAGGAAATTGAAAGACATATCGATACAGTCGATTCTCTCTATGATGCCACCCTCTAACAGGCCGTCTCGATTGACAGCTCTCTGAGCTTTCCCCTCACCAACAGCCAAGAGAGGAAATTGGTTCAGACTCTCTTTATAAGATCACACCCCAATTTTTCGATATATACAACTAACACATCGAACAAGCGGAAGATTCACGTAGGAGTGGGGATATTAAGATTCCTGGAACTCTATTCCCCTACACCCCCATGGTCGACCTTATAAAAAGAGTCGACTGTATTATTAAAATTTGTCACAACTGTCCCTTGCGGTTGTATACTATTCTCAATAGAAAATATTGACAGTACGATTGCACTGGTAACGCATACTATAAACAATATTTAAAAAATCTTTGGAAAAGAAATATATTTTACTATTTTGTACGGCAACGACTCACAAAATTCTACGTAAGTGAAAAATAGGTATCGGTTAAATTTCATCAAATAACACTAAATTACGTGTACCATCTACATAGTAATTATGAAACATAAAATAAAGCATTTAATAATGCTCAACAAAATTCACTATTTTGTAATGGTAGAATGCTATAGGTATATATCATAGTAGAAATCTCTCAGTATACTCATTGAATTAAACAATCAAGTCTTACCTGTTCCTTATTACAATTATTCCTACTGATTTACCTTGAAAGTATAGCATCTTTTTACTATTCATTTTTCTCTTGAAATCTATAAATATACAGGCCGGTATACAGCACTCGTGTACCTCCCCCACCCCCCACCCCGTGTACCAGCAATACCTCGTACATAAAGAAATGCTACGTTTCATCTTATTTACCTGAATATGCGCATCAGGTTAGGTTATTATAGCATACAGCAATTCTCAAGCTCTCTAGCAGATGCGTAAACCTCTCTGGAAAATGGCGCATCTTGCACGACGCGAACGAATTGCCGCGAGCTAAGCGACCGAAAACCCTTTCTGGAAACGCAGAAGGTAAAGAGAATACTGCCGCCCGTGAAGGTAGGGGAGGGCCGTTGTACGCGCGTGGCAAACCGCCTAACAAAACTCATTTAACTTGGGAAACCCACGGAAATTCGTGCAAACTAATAATAATGTGGACTATCGCAGTAACAATAGTCGCCCGTAACTGAACTGGTGATACTTTGGGAAGTCATTTGTAAAAATTATAGCAACGTTCCATATAGGAAATTAACGCAAAGTTATTGCAACAAGTTTATAAATATTACAGGTATAATTGCTTGCGAATTTACAGTGAATACTGTACCCACTATATATATACATTTTTTTCCTCTCTTACTAATAGCGTTACTAAGATAGTAATATTCTTTATCTGTATAAAGAAGAAATGCATATCAGTGTTATCAAGCCTCAATTGACGAACCTCTTGAAGAATATTCTGGAAACGCTTTACTGCGGAGAGTGATGAGAAGGGGAGGAGGTAGGTGAAAACTTTTCTACTTAGGGTAGCTATAATACTCTAGGTGTGTTTACGTAGACGTGTGTTCGAGCTCGAGGGAAAAGTGTACCAACGTGTGGCAGGGTGCAACAAGGGTTGCAGATAAGATAAACCTTCCGGTCTCTACGCGTATCCGGCGAGGGACTGAGTATAACTTGTATGAGAAAGCGGGTGAGGGTTGAAGAGAGGCGAATAAAGAGGAAATGGAGGGAGACCTTTCAGTTCCGGGACACGGCGATGCCTCGGGGCACACACGTCCCCCTTTAACAATCTCCCCCCAACCCACCAACTATAAGCGTGTAACTTGAAGAAAAAGGGGGTAGCGAACGGGAAACTTAGCGACCCTCTACCCTTGTACGTATGTGCGTATCATTATGCGTATGTGTAACTAAATCCATACATAGACAGTAATATACAAACTGTATATATATAGGTACAACTTTAAGGGTGTTCATAGAAATACATGCAATGAGGGTTGTTTTCCGTGTGTATACACATCATAACCTATAGAAAGCGGGATAAGGGTTTTATGTGTATGTATAGATAAAATGAGAATCTACCCCTCGGCTGTCTCTTTCTTCCATCTACCCTTGTATATACAAAGTGTATATATATACAATTTTTAGTCTCCACGTTACTCCTCTCCATCTTTGCTCGTTGCACGTTTCCACGTTACAAGGGTTAATTAGTACTTGGCCGTATAACCTTCCTAGGGGTAGTTTCTTTCTTTTTACCTAAAATGTCTTGGCTCCGTGTTTCAAAGGAAAAAATTCATGTCTCTCGACAATGGAGCTTCGAACTTGGAATATATAGGAATTCAAAGCACTCCTATTCGAACGTTCCACATGTTATCCGAGACGGCGTATTTTTATTTTAAACCCACCCATTCTCGTGCTCCCTTCGGAAAGGGTGACTTGGACGCATTCCCAATGAATTCCGTTTACCTAAGAAGATCCGACGTCTAGACTGCAAGCCAATACGATGGCCTCCGTTACTTCCTCCGTGTACATCGGTATGTCTGTGGCGTTACTATAGTGTTACTGCTGAGTACACGGTTAATATTTAATCGCATGCTTCGACTATCTTCTACCCTTAACCACCCACTCAGTCATCCTTCCACCCTCCTAGCAATCTCCCCAGGGATAGGACTCTAGACAGTTTCCCATCCACCTTCAAGGATCCCTTCGGGACTCTGGAGAACTCAGGGCTTCTCCCGATTTCGAAATCTCTAAAAGGTCACGTGACCCGAGAACTAAATTAATTTCCACGAAGGGTATGTGGGGTATATATATATACCTGTGCCCAACGACAGTCAATACATGATTACTTTAATGGCGCACGTGAGATCGGAAGAAAGAATCTGGAGCGAATGCTTTGGCAGCATTAGAAAAAGGATCCTCGATATCTATTGATCTTCTAACGTTCCTCTTACGTGAACGATATCAAAGAGAATCACCCTACCTAGTTTTCTTATCTTATAAAACTACCCTCGTTGCGTCTAGAGATTATTCCGATACGTTGTCTAGAAGGTAACCGTGCGAAAGTCATGCTTAGGAAAAAACAGCTTGATCTCCTTGCACTTTGTAATCATGAAATTAATTATCTTGATAATTATAACTCATATCGTAGACGCATACGTACTTTAATTAATGTGTGCTTATATTTTGTGATACCTGTAAAAAAATCAAAATGGCGTATTTCAGGATATTTTTTTAATTTTGAATGGTCACTCTGCTACATTATAGAGTTCTATACATCTATCGCATGTTTAAGCACAGTACATTACGTCGGCTACTTACGTATTGTGTAGTACGCAAGGACGTGTCAAAGGTCAAAGTAAGAGTCAAACATGGTGTTATCGTGTATTGCATGGGTATAGGGTTGAAAGGTAAGGTAATGTGTTTTGGAGTTAAAGGTGACTAAAAGGGGTGAGGTGGGAGTGGAGGGCGATAAGAGGATGAGGGGTCGAAGAGGGCGGGGCAATGGCGACGCCCGAGGCGGCCCATTAGACGGCGACAATGCGCTCCCTTTTTTCCCGACTTTTATACGTATTTCCGCCATTACGGCGCATTCTGTGTCGCAATAAATTCTTTCTCCGGCGCATTAAAATTCTTGAAAGGCATTCGGAATATTTCGCTCTGGCTGCTACCGTGCGATATTGATATGCCACCGAGGGAACCAAACGCTACGTGATATTTCCCGACCTCGACGTCCTTGAAAAAAAAATGCAACAACCCTTTGTAACGGGAAATATGCACATGTACGTCACTTGCTCGCAAAAAAAGACTAAATTCTCGAAAAATGAAAATAACGATAGCGAACATCCATTTTGAATATATTATACCAATATACGTAGTTACATGCAGACATAACAGGGTTGCGACGACAATAACACATTCAGGGGACTCTTTTTCATTTTGATCCATAAGACTGTGGCACCTCAAAGTAGAATTGATTTCGCAACTCGATTATACGTTCAGCAAACGTGATGCTTGAATTATTAAATATATTATCAATATCATAAAATCCGTGCAGCTTGCTTCGTGAATTTACACCATAAAATACCCCTTAATAATTCTATACCAGCTTTTCTATATCTATAGTCGGTTCACAAGTGAAATAACTTAAGGTGACAGTTGGAAAAATGCGAGGTCCGTAGCAAAATTAATTAGAAAGCATTAATGCTTTTTCACCAAAGGTAACGTGTGGCTAATCAATGGAAAACCATTTAGTACCTTTAGGAAAAAGAGCATTGACAAATTTGAAAATTTTGCTATGAAAGTCCCTAGCACGAAATACGTGTTCTCATTATTAAGCTATTTCACTCGTGAACCGACTATATATCCCTTTGTGCTTTCGATACGATTTTATCACAAGAACCTAACCTAAGACGAGGAATTGCGATGAGGAGAAGATCGAGGAATTGTCTGGCAGTGAAAAAGCCATCAGTAAAGAAAATGTAAGAAAATATGAATGAATAAAAAATATTTAAAAAAGACGTTAAAAAAGAAACAAAGTAAAAGATTCGCAAGAAAATACACGAGGGTTTTGCTTCGGGTTTCTCACCATCTCTTGTTCCCTTTCGCGTGACCTCTTTGTCCGTCCTTCTCTCTCCCGACTAAAGAAATAAGAGGGAACCGTTCAAAATGCAAAGAAAGAATTCCCCAGGCGTTTTCTTAAGGGTCACGAACGAAGAAAGGTCCTTTATCCTTTATCGGATGGATACAAATGACTATCTTCCATACAGAAACACAATATGCGCGCACTGCTTTACGGTTAGCAAAATGGCTCCGCGAAGACAGGTAAAGGAGCATCGTAGTAACTTTTCCAGAATTTTCAAAAACGATAATAAAGATTGCACGGCTGCCATGAATAAATCGAGAGTCGTGCGACTGTTATCAAAATGAAAATAAAACAGAAGCACAGATGGAATATGATATTGGTAATATCGAATACCAAAAAAAATATGATGGATTCCGATTATCTATAAGGGTAGTTACATGAACATGGTGTAAGTACATGCACTACAATATTGGGCCAAAGTCTGTACACTACAAAGGGCGGCGTATGCTTTCATCTCATAATTAAACCACCATCCCCATACACCAGAATACACACTCCAAACTTGTCCATCCCCCGTAGGTATGCACGGCCCGAGGGATGCTACCCCTCAGTACCGTGTCGTGTCAATAATTACTAATTTGAAAGTGTGTCTGCTCTTCTCCCTTCGACTGCAATTTTTTTTTTAATACCTCATCCTCATCGCGGCACTCTCCCCCAACCCCCTTCTTTTGCGTCCCTACAACCCCTGGCAAATCCTATCGACTTGTTCTCCCTTTGGAATTTAAAAAAGCAAGCGTAATAAAAAAAATAAAAATGACGCCCGGGGAACTTCATGCAACTAGGGATGCAAATATTACCCGTCTAGGTGGAATCGATTTATTCGCGACAAGTAAAAAATCGTGGACATGGAAAATACGACTCAGCGACAATAAGGGTTGCTTTCCATGTGCGTGGGTAAAATTTGTAAAAAATATATACATACGCAGTTGTGCACGAGTATATATATATATTTTACGTAAAGGAAGACGTACCATTTTAAATCGCAGAATGGTTATAGAATCAAAGGAAAATCGCGATTTCACAAAGAATCAGCGAATCCACCCTTAAGGCTTAAGCTCCGGAGAATTCCTTTTATCGCGAAAATTCAGTAGACACCCCCTGTAACCTCACGCGTCTAAAAAACAGCCTCAAAAGCAACTCCTAAAATTCAAACGAATATAAGAGGCACGAGTTTCACGATGTTCCCAGCCCGTCAAGTTTTCCACCACTTTTTCACCCCTAAGATTGCGATCGCGATTCTGAAGTGAATCGCGCGATACTCTTTTCAACGTGAGAAACACGAGCTCCGAGCAAGCATTAAGGGAAGATATTTTTACGCAGCCAATTTTCGGAATACAGTCAAAGCAAAAAGAGATACAATATTTTTACAGGAACACTGCTCATCCCTTTTTCAGTTCGATAAAGCAAGTTACACGTTATCAGATCTCTGCCTGGGGGTGGGGGGTGGGGGTGGCGTGGAAGCTTAGCGCCATTATCCCAGCATTTATCGACTACCAACAAAATTAATCCAGCCTTTACTACTGTATAAGTAACGCGTCGTTAACGAGCATTCTCGTGCATTACATTGAGTCCGTTAAATCGACTCCATTAACTTTTCACGGTGATTCGACAAACCACGGCATTCCTGCTAATTACGATGAGAAACTTTACGATCGAATTTACCATGAAACCGGGTAAAAACCTGAGATAAGGTTAAAAAAAACCCAACGAATATTCCCCTATCCCCGTAATGGGCCACTAAATCATTTTATTCCAAGTTACACGGAAGCAAATTAAGCCGACTTCCCGTGCTCAAATATATTAACGGAAGTTCGAAAAATGAAACAAAACAAAAAAATTACACGGGATCCACCTATCACACGGGTACGTTTTATTGAAGACAGCATGCACTGTCTGGCTATTACAAATGTTAAGTAATACATAATATTCATTGGCGCTATCTTGACAAAATAAATTCACAGTGGATTTGCAAGCCAGTACCTATGGGTAATGCTATGCAAGACCTCCTATCCTTATATTTATGCTCTTACGTATATATTCTCCATATTCACCTATGCATGTGTATATATATATATATATACAGCCATATATAGCCAAGCCGAGCATGTACTACATGCTACAGTGTATTCATGCTGGCTTGTAGCACGTACCTTTATATCCGCTCTCGGAGTCTGCAGCAAGGTACTTTACGTCTGGCTATACTACTGCTAATAGAAATATTCATGTTACCGACTAAGAATGAAGTCCAGGTGGAAGAAACTGTAAAGACTGACATAAAGATAGAGAAGTAAAGACCTCCGGGTTGACAGTACTGATAAGGGAGATAACGAGACAATTAAATTATTCCCAACCTTCCTAAGAGATTTGTACCTCGTTCTCCCGGAGTCTTCATTTACTTTTACTCCACATTGGACTATCGTTACGCTCAACCAACCCTATGGAAACGTACCCCTAACCATCTTCCCCATAGAATGCAGGTGAGTCGACCCCATTTACACCCCTTGTGCTAAGTATAAAAGACATCAAACAGCTACACCAAGGGGTTCAGATTATCTCTTCGAGAGTTCAGTCAAGAAGGAAAAGATAAGTTAATTAACATTTTTCATATGGCAATAGTAATTGACATTTTTATGGGGTTTTTGATAATTATAAAAATATAGTTATTTGTACGTTTCATTATTCTTCTTGACGCTTCGATTTAATCCTGATCCGTTTTTACACCAGCTGCTAATTTACCGTGATAACGACAGGGCGGCTTTACTTTCGACGAGACAAAAGGATTTCATAGAAAAAGGGTTTGATAAGCCTATGGAAAAGGCTCGATGCGACCATACGACCTATCTTGGAACTTGGTCTCGGGATCGGTTTTCAGAGAATCGACAATTAATCTCCGACAGAAAACGTATAGCGCTGCAGGGATTATCGGGCCGTGTAAAAACCAGATAGGAAAACCAAGTCGAGTGGTTCTTTTCTTCTTTACGTATTTCCTATAGAAAGCCAAACCATGATACAGGCATACACACTTGTCAGGGTCAGGAACTTCCTCCACCTTGTATATTGGAAAACAGAAAAAGAAGTATTTATCTATTAAAAAAAAATTTCGATTTTAAATCAAAAATAGATTATTTACCTAAAAAATTATATAGTGTCAAAGAGGCATCGGTTCGCAAGATCACATGTAATTTTTGACTTTGTTGTCTTCTTTTTCCTACATTTCAAATTATCCCTTTTGACGAAATTAACGGAGCAGATCCAGCTTCTTTGTCACGTAGGAAAAATAAATAATTAAAAAAGTTGATAATCTTATTAAAAACAAAAGAGAGTCGTGCAATCAACACGAGCACAAGCAATAATTCAAGCAATACGCAAATTTGAAACTTAATCAATAGCATTTATTTATAATACTCGCATTTCAAACAATCCCCCATAAGCTCCCAAAAATTTTATTTCACTGAGCATTATCTCCTATAAGATACCAGTGTACGTATCACAACACTATTTTTCTAATCAAGAATAGAAATTACGCAATTTCGATGACGACAGACACCATACTGCTCCGACATAGACTCAATAGTACAGATCTAATTATATCATATCTATATCTATACACCATAACATATTACCCTTTTACCATAACGTGGTTAACTGTATTTAACAGTCGCCCCAGTCCCTGTCACAATGGAAATTCTTTTGAAGCCTGTCTTTGTGCCGCGTTATGTGGATGATAGCGTTAGTGTATCAGATCGTACGGAATGTAATATTCGAAGTGAGCGATGGCGGCATTCACGTGATTTGCTGAGTAGCCATTTTGTAAAGACAGCGAAAGATTACTTGACCCAGTTGTAAGAAGCTGAAATTTGGTAATGTAAGCTCAACGTAAAACGTATGTGAGGCGCTCCATGTCACTTCAGCCAGTAAAAAAAAAATTCCACAAATAATTTTGAAAAATCGAGTTACTTTATTGAAAATATTCACAGAGTGTCGAAATAAAAAAAAAATTTCTGACGTTTTTTCTCGTTGATAACCATTTTTTAACATTTTTCCATTCAAATGGCTGTATCTTTGGCAGGATTTGACGTATTTACATTTGTAAAAAACGA